>CANUEY010639432.1:0-15161 GCA_948099555.1 Croton setiger
TATTTATTTCTACATATTATTTTTTTTTCTAACACCTATATATATATATATATATATATATATATATATATATATATATATATATATATATATATATATATATATATATATATATATATATATATAAACCTATTTCATATAATAATCAAATCTAATAAAAAGTATATGATAAAAAGGATTCATTTTTCGAATAGTCAAACAATACATCAAAGATTAGATAAGAGAACAAAAGAAGATTAGAAATGATAGTTAGAGATTAAGGTAGGAATCACTATCACAAATATTAGGTTTTCATTGTAAGTCAAATTTTGTAAAAAGACATTTGATATGATCCATGTAGAATTTATATGGTATAAAACCATTATCAAGACAATTGAAAAGGGTAGTGCATGTATCATATGTTATGCTAGAATTAATGATTTTGATACATAGCCCCACTTAATGATTATGTTGTGTGTTAGAAAAAATTAATTGTTGGAGTAGCGTTTAATTGTTTAAGTAGTTTATAGTAGTTGTTTACGAAACCTAAAACTTAAATGTTATATGAGTTAATATTTGAAAAACAGCTACTTAAACACTAGAAGTTATCTCGAAAACTATTTTACGTGACACTACAAAAAATAGCTTTTAACATTTTGATCGAGCGAAACACTAAAAGCTAGCGTGGACCACAAGGTATATGTAGCTTTTGCCAATTAATGAATATTTATTTCATTAATCTTCTAATTATAGCTTGCTTAAGCAAGTTGGTATGTAAGTGGCGTGGGAATCTTAAGGTAATGCTTACATTTGACTAATAATCTAAAAGCATACTAGATTGAGATTAAGGGTTAGAAGTAGGACAAGCAACATTAAAAGTGTAATTTATCATAAATCACTTATCTTGCTTTGATTATTAAGACATTTTTCCTTCACAAAGGGTGTTAGCTGGAGAGAATTGCTTTTCATTCACCAAGAATTCTGTACCAAAATGGGTATGGCTACCAATAATGAACAAAAGTAACTATTTCATGCTGAAAGCAAAATTCAACTTTACCTACAACAATAAATGATTTTAATATTAATTTTCATAATGAAAGCCCTAATTATTTATATATTTCGCATTCTATATATCAGACGAGCTTATAAGTTCCTTTTTTTTCTTTAAAAAAAAAAGCAAGCAATGAAAGAGCAAAATGTTTAGTAAGAAGGTATTATTGTTGAGACATTGAGAATACGATATATAGGGGGGGTAGCTACATTACATATTAATGCACTGTACCCACTACATAAAGAAAAAGCTTAGGATAATTAAATATTTAAATGTATGGAGTGGCACTATTCTTTGGTGAAAGTGAAAAGGTTTATAAGACAAAACATATAAATAGAAGCATGGAATAATTTAGGGCCAAATTAGGCAACCTGAGGGCTCTATTCATGGAAAAGTGGTCCTTCCTAAATCCCTAAGTTTCCATTCATTAATTTGTCAACTATATATCACTATATCTCACTCGCAAATTAAAAAAAAAAAAAAAGGAAAAGGGTAATTGGGTAATTTGCTTTATATTATATATAACTCTTGTAGGAAAGGGTAATTTGGTAATTTGATATACTTTGGTTGTAAGTTATTTTGACTAATAAAATAAAAATAAAACTAAACTATATTCTATTATTCAATAAAAATATATTTAATTTTCAAGAAAAAAAAATATTATAAATAGAATTTTCTGTAGATAATAAGAAAATAAATTTTAGACCTGAAAAAAAAAAGAAATTGATATATATAGCAAAGACACTTGGAAACAGTATTTATGCTGATTTATATATAGCAAAGACACCTGAAAACAGTATTTATACTCATTGAATTTCAACATCTATTTGGTGGTTTAAAAGTTAGTGAAAACAAAATAACTTATCCTTCTACAATACAAGACTAGTTCAACATATGATCTTTAGGGAGTTCTTGAATTAGTGCATCATGTCATACTCCTCCTTTCCTAAACATATTATTATGCATCTTTACCACTTATAAATATTTGAAAAAACCACTACATAATGGAACATATATATGTTGTGAAGTTGATTGTGATTTGACACCAAAATGAGGGCCAATTCTATGTTTTCGCCTCAACTTTTGTCAATTTACCGCTTTCACCCTATCCTTTGTATTTTACTATTTGCGCTTTGAACTCAACTTTTGGTATTTAATGTCACTCCGAATTCAAATTGTCGACTGAAATTAAAAAAGCTGAACTAATTCAAGGACCGATTAAGATATTTTCCACCATGTCAAATGGTTACTAGGTTCCACTTGACAATTTAATCAATTGTTGCCCGGTGACATGGATTTATTAATACGAAATATTTTTTTATTTTAACATAAATGTAAAAGTCTGAGAAATAAAAATTTAAAAAATACTCAATTTTTCCTTTTCTTCTCTCCTTTATCTTTCTCTTCCTTCTACAGAACCCAATCAAACACCTGTTCTAGAAAACAACCATGACAATTCAATAGAAGCTTTATACTGCTACTATGGCAACGACCACAACAACAACGGTAAATGGATTAATGGTAGCAGCATACCCAAATCTGGAGGTGGGTAAGCAAAAATTTAATTTTTTCCATCCAAATAAAAAAAAAAAATCCATACCATATTCTTACAAACAAACAATTGCAAGGAAATAGATAAGTTGTAATTTCCATCAAAATAAACTAATCAAAAACAAAAACCCACGATGGTGAGTCTTGATGGACGAAAGACGGTGGTTACGGTTGCTCGATAGGAGGGGTGTTCGAATGTAGGTAAGTGCAATGGTGTTGAAATCTGCCATAATTTCTTTCTCTGAGCAGATTTCAACCACGAGACCATGAGTTGATTCAATCGCCCTCAGCTGTTTTCTTTCCGAGTTCAGATTCAAAATGGTTCAGCTTAGAGATTCTGTAATTCTTCACAGACAATGGATTTCTTTGACAAAATGATCAAAGATTCTCCCAAAACTGTTATTTTCTTTTTCGCAAATCTTTCTCTCAGATTATTTTTCCCAAAACCCAGGAACCTCAAGTGGTGTGGATTTGTTGGTGTTGAAGGGAAGAAATAGGTTGGGTTCTGCAGAAGGAAGAGAAAGAGAGAAAGAGGAAGGAGAGAAGAAAAAGAAAAATTGGATATTTTTTAATTTTTTATTTTTCAGAATTTTACATTTATGTTAAAATAAAAAATATTAATAAATCCATATCAGGCAGCCAACAATTAGTCCGAGTGTCTAGTGGAGCCTAGTAACCATTTGACGTGGCAGAAAATATCTTATTTGGTCCTCGGATTAGTTCAATTTTCTAAATTTCAGCTAGCAATTTGAATTCAGGGTGACATTGGATTCAAAAGTCAAGTTCAGAGTGCAAATGTTAAAACACAGAGGATAGGGTGAAATCGGTAAATCAAGAAAAGTTTAGGGTGAAAATATGGGATAGGCCTTCAAAATGAGTATTGAATGTAAGAAAAAGTAGTATTAAGTGACCATTTTGTTCGAGGATATCAAACTGTAGTGATTAAATAGTATTTTTGTGAAAATCAGATGATTACATCATAACATTCTTGTTTTTAAGATCTCGTCAAATTAATTCAAACTGCTTACCACTTGAACCAACTCCCGCTGAATATTCAAATTTTCTTCTATCAATATTCAATATTATTTCTATTTCAAATAATAAAAAAAAAAAGAAAAATTTACAATTTCATCCTTGATATTTAGTCAATATTACTATTTAGACACTTTTTATTTGGCATAATTACTCTTACATCTATAATCTTTAACATATTACACTATATCGTTGTCTTATTCAATTTTAAAAAATATTCATCAAATATTCCGTCTAATTCTTATAATATTCTTAAAAAATTTAACGAAATATTTCAAAAATATTTTTAAATTAAACGGAATAACAATTAAGTGTCAAAAATTAAGAACTTTTTAATAATTATGTAAAATTTGAGTTATTAAATAATAATATTGTCAAAATTTTAGGAATAAAATAATAAATTAAGTTTTATTTTTTCCAGTATATGCTAAGTTACACTTTTTCAAATTTAAATTATTCATATATTTCATTTTTCATATATAATAAGTATGGTCAAAATTGGGGAAAATAATTATTTGACACACTCTCAAATATATAACCCTAAAAGTAGCATGAAGGAAGTAATATTTACTTATAATTAATGTTATTTTTTTTCTAATTCTAATTATATGACTTTAGTTTATTGTGTTCCTTTTTCCATCTAAAGTAAACGTATGAAATGTAGTTTTGTTTGATTAACTAATCAATTGATTGTTTGGTTAATATTAGTAATTACTTTGAAATAATACTTATTTTTAAGTTTACTTGGAGTTTGATTAAATGCAAATAATTTTTGTTAGAGAGCAGAAGCTTTTATTAAGTTTATATTAAAAAAAAAAAAAAAAAAGCTTTTACTAAGTTGTAAAATAGAATAATATATGCATAGTTAATTTAGATCATATAATACTCCATAGGCTTTTATAAATTATCTATGGAGTAAGTAATTTTACCAAAGGCATAAAATACGTGCTAATAAGGTTTTTAAGCCTTAAAAAGCCTTATTAGTACGTATTTTATGAAGTCGAAATCAACTTAATGCTTATGCACAGTTCCAAGAACAGTGTCCACAGAGCTCAACTTGGCTAAACTGACAGCTGTCAAACAGTAGACCAGAACAGTAAAACATACGTGTCGTAATTTAAGTGGATTCTATAAACAGTGCCAGGTGAAATTAGCGAATAAGCGCAGCGGGTCAGCGTCCGTACACTCAGTTACGGCGTAGAATCTGAACAGTAACCTGCCCAAAAAGGTACACGTGTCAGGTTAAAACTTGGACGTCAAGTGATGCATGTCGGTGCTTGACGCTTGTCGGACGCGTGATTTTAAAAGATACTGTACAATAATTGGAGTGCGTCATTTTGCTTCTTGAAATTTTACTTATTTACCCTTTGATAGTGCTGTTCATGGATTTTTTTCACTGGGCTGCATTTATCTGATTTGACATCCATATTTGAAAACACTAATTGCTAATTTATAATAAAACATTTATTTTGAACAGAGATATCCATTAATTAAATTTATAATAAACATTAATATAAAAAAAAAAAAAGATTAAGTAATATTAGTTAAGAGTAGGATATTATGGTAGATATGAATTGTGTGGTAATCGAACCACAACATCAGAATCACATCCATGAATTGAAAAGGAACTCAAATGTCTCTATTTAATTTATTTATTACATTGATTCAATGAATTGTTGCACTTTTTGCTTTCTATGCTACTTCACATCAATTGATAACGCAAAGAATAACTTTCAACCACTTTGAATTTTTGCATCTCATAACATACTTTCTTTTGCTAAGTGTGTTATAATATAAAAAATGTAAGGTTATAGAAATATATTTAATATAAAAATGTAATTGAACATTAAAAAGTAATATTTATTTAATAATTTAAAAAGTTGCTAACTAAATTCGGATTTGTAAAATATGTCATCTTCTACAATTTATTTATTTTTGTTTTTCCCATTCTAATAAGCCTTCTATTTTGTACAATGCCAACAAAATCAACATATATGATCTCATAGAAGAAATCAGGCTTCATTGATTGAAATAATGAAGCTAACAATTTGGAGCAATCTCCTAAACTAGGGCATTACCAAAATGTATGGATGCTACAGCTAGTTCATGAGACCCCCTATTTGCTTGTATATATGAACCCACCCAAGGAAAAAAATTAATTTCCCCTAATTCTAATATTATAAAAACATAATTACCATTTTGCATCTTAAACTTAGAAAATTATTCTAAACTACTTTTCATCTGTTTTATTATAATGTTAATAATTATTTCATATTTTAATTTCTCTTTATAATATTCTCTAGAATTTACTGGTACATTTTGTTCATCCATTAATATTTAATATTTAGTTGCTTTAATTTTCTACACTTGTCAATCTTAATAAAAACAAAATTGCAGAACAATTATCGTCTTATTAATAGAATAATCAATCTTTTACTAATAATTGGACAATTGTATGGTTCATAATTTTTATGTTGCTGACTTGATGAAGATGAGGAAAAAAGAATTTGGAGTATGGGATTAGAATAAA
This sequence comes from Croton setiger, assembly GCA_948099555.1. Classification (NCBI taxonomy): domain Eukaryota; kingdom Viridiplantae; phylum Streptophyta; class Magnoliopsida; order Malpighiales; family Euphorbiaceae; genus Croton; species Croton setiger. The sequence goes on from CANUEY010639432.1 coordinate 6,144, forward strand.
TAAATCTTGAATGAAGGAAAAAAAAAACAAAATTCCCAAACAAATTACACTCTAAATAGTGTGAATTGAAAATTAGAAGCCAAAAAGCAGTCAACAACATAAAACATCTTAACAAAGATAAGGTTTTTGAAAAGGAGGCTTATATGTTTAACCATTCTTTATTACAACATTAGTGACTGAATTCAGACAGATTTGAAAGCTCATGTACTAAAAAGAAAGAAAAAAATTGGATATATGCTCATAGTCATTACCAAGATAGATGCCATACAAATCATTAACTTGCTACCTACTAACTTCCACAGAGGTTAAAGGTGCTATGTATGTCTATCTAATCTATGAAGCTAATACTAGCAAGTTGCAACTTTATTAATTTTTAAAAATTTGTACCGTTTACTTTATATAAAAAGGCCCATCATGGGCAGCCCATCAGAGAGAAAGGCCTATCAAAGAATCATTTGCTTGTACAAGTCATAAACACAAGTTATGCTGCAGTTGAATCTGAAGAACATATCATTCAATAATAAAAACAATAAAGAAAGGAAGCTTTAATTATATAACCTAATACTTCTGGAATAAGAACAACACAACAGTTGATCAAAAGATGTACATATATAACTATATTGATGGAAGTTTAGAGCAATCTGGGCAGCAGAAACGACCTTTCGCCTCGCATTTACTGCACTTATTAAAGGTTTTCACCTTTGATTCTCCACCAATTGACTGATACAAGTCATCCATCAAAGTAAAATTTAATGGTCCTCCTTCTTTCACCAATCCTGTTCCTTTACAATTTGAGCATGCTATCAACCTTAGATCACCGCATTTCTTGCACATCCCCAACGAGCTGCACCATTCAAGTAGGTACTAAATTTGCAGGCTTTCAAGATATAATCACAATGAATCATTTGTGATTTCGAAACATAGATGTGTACTGCACAAATTATTAGCATTCATTTTCTACATTGCTTCTAATTTACAATGAAATGGTGAAAATCAATGTTATGCTTACTAGGACAATGACCCTACAAATGCAGAACCCATAAATTAGCATGTTATTAAAGTTCTTAACAAAGGGAGAAAAGAAAAACTAAACATGGCTATATTGGTTAAAACAGCAAGTCAATGTTGTTTATTTACTAATCTAAATTAGATAACAACTTTTTTGGCAAGAAGTAGTTCAAAATTTCACTTCATGACATTAACTTCTTCATTTTCTTCTTATTTTCATTTCATTCCTAAAACTAGATCACAGAAAAGGAATGCTCTCTGTTTATTGCAAATTTGCAATGCAAGAATAATGAAGGAGATTACACCTCATCAAAATAACAAACTTAAAATGAAAATGCCAATACCTACAGTAATGATATTCAATTTTCTCATAAAGAGACACCATTATTCTGTAATCCACTGTCCCTTTTAGCAGCTCAACAAGCCAGACACAATAACCCTACATTCTTTTTTTCTTCTTTTGAAATTCCTTTAGCAAACTTCATTGAATCATTGTCTTTTCTAAATGATTCTTTAGTATAGTACACTAAATTGAGCATTGTAAAAAGATAAGAAACAAGTAAACACTCACAGAATTTCCAATTACAATCTAAATGATTCTCTAAGATCAAGGCATTTAAAAATTCTTTCCTTTACCTACCAAATTGACAAGAGGATGTGAAAAGAATCCAATTATATAATAATAATGCCTATGTAGAAACTGAAATCAACCTAATCATACAAATTATTCAAATGATATCCTTTCTCATCTTCCATACTTCACAAATAGCACAACCATTTTTCGAGTTCAGAGTAATTATACTGCAATACACCAGAAACCAACCACTAATAATAATAAAATCACGAATCAGTTTCAACAAGCAAATAAGTATGGGCAAAATTTACAAATTCAAATGAGCTTAATATGCAAGACTGGTAAATCCCCAGATAAAAGAAAATAAAAAAGGTACCTTCTTTGTGAAGCAGATATGAAAGAGTCAATTTTAGGGGCAGCAATGGCGAAACATAGGAGTAAACCACCAACCCCAAGTCCTGCTATTTCACTTGCAGTTATGTTATCCATCTGAGCTTCTACATACCCATCTGCTAGCTGCTCTAACAAATATCTGTAAGACGATATCTCCTGTTAGGATAAGCTTATCCATAATTTTACACAGTAACATTCAGTTTTACTCATCTATAATAACTTGGCCTATTAGCTCAGTTGGTTAGAGCGTCGTGCTAATAACGCGAAGGTCGCAGGTTCGAGACCTGCATGGGCCAAAATTTTATTTTTCTGCCTTTAGTTTTGCTTCTCTATTCTTATCCTTATCAGGAAACTGGGATGGAATTGAAACCAATACTTAAAAAATAATATAAATTTATAAATAAAAATTTATACATAAAATATTTTATATTTTTATTTAGGGCTGCAAACGAGCCGTTCGCGAGCAGTACGGTGTTCGTTCGATAAAAGCTTGACTCGAGGTTCGGATCGATAATAAACGACCCGAGTTTGAGCCGAAAATTTAGGCTCAGTCAGGCTCACGAACAGCTCGTTTAAAAAAGCTCGCGAGTAGATCGTTTATTTAGGGCTGCAAACGAGCCGAGTCGTTCGCGAGCAGTTCGGTGTTCGTTCGATAAAAGCTTGACTCGAGGTTTGAATCGATAATAAACGACTCGAGCTTGAGCCGAAAATTTAGGCTCGAGCCAAGCAGTCAGGCTCACGAACAGCTCGTTTAAAAAAGCTCGCGAGTAGATCGTTTAATCAGCTCGCGAGCTGCTCGTTAAATAAGCTCGCAAGCCTATCAAAATGACGTAATTTTGGTATCAAACTAAAAAATATGCTTCAGCCAAACCACTCGCATTCTCACTTCATTTTTTGCTATTTCATTTCTCTTTCACTGAAACTGCTATTTTCATTTTTTCACTGAAACGGCATTAAAAATGAATTTTCTTGATTTTTGACTAACTCTTAACGAGTTCGAACACGAGCTCGAATAGCAGTAGGAAACAAGCTTGAGCTTATTTGTGAGCTAAAACTCAAGCTCGAGACGAGTTCGAATTCAAGCTTATTTGCGAGCTCAAACTAGAGCTCGAGTTCGAATAGCAACATAGCCAAGCTCGCGGTCTAAAATAAGCCAAATCGCGAGTCGAGCTTGTAAAATTTAACACGAGCTCGACTTGAGTAATTTAATATGAGCTCGTGAAATTTAAAATGAGCTAAGCTCAAACAGTATAATACTCGGCTCTTTTGCCGCCTTATTTTTGTTATTGCTCGAGTTTTAGTTAAATTCGATGTATTTCAATTATTTTGGAGAATATTTATTTGTTTTGTGAAAGATTTGCTATTGCTATAGATGTTTGCAATTACTTTGAAATGAAGATATGTTATTTTGAAAGAAATTAAGTTTAATATTCTTAGGAAGACATTAATTGTTATTGAAATTAAATTTACCAAGTTCCACTAAATACTTGGAGCATCATTGATTTTATTGAGATTAAATGTTATTGATATTTTAGTGAAAACAAATTTAATTAGAAGCTAAAATTATGGTTTTTCCAATATCGGAACCGTATCAATTTTCGCATTATTAGCACGACGTTCAAACTACTGATTTTAATACTGATTTTAAATTATATCGGTTCAGATTCCTTTTATAGAACAAAAAATTTGGTACCAAATTCTATAAAAAAATGATACCGAGTCGATTTTGTGTAATTTCAATCAAGTTTAGTTATCTCTCTTGAATAATTCTATTTTCTTCTGCTTCTATGTGAAATTGCATTTTAGCATAAATAAACTCTTTCAAATATTTCATTAACAAAAAGCCCTATTTATAGGAATTCTAGTGTGTTGCAAATTACAAAATAATCCCAAAAACCTACACCATTACTCCTAATATTCTAAACCATTACTTCTAATATAATGCTAACTCTATTTATTAATTTATTTTTTCTTAATACTAAGTCTATTATTCCCTATAAAACCCAATTATTATTTTCTCAATTTCTTTATACATTATAGGAGTTAATTTCCATTTAGCATGAATATTTAATTTTCAATACTAAAAAATTATAAACAGGTGTATGATGAAAATGTTAATACATCCAAATCATGTCTAAAATTTAAAACGAGCCGAACTCAAGCAGCACAATACTCGGTTGGATTCGGCTCGTTTGCAGCCCTGAATACATCACAGCCACGTCTAAAATATTGAATTATTGAAGTGTTATGAGAAAATGTACTAAGCTGAATAAAAAAAATATATGCACAGATCATGATAGATTTGGCAACTATGCCTATTTATTCTAACTTTTCCCACGTTCAATGAACATGGAATAAATAAATCTTCTCTTTCTAAAAACAGTAATCTCAACTTCCACTGCTTTTAATTACATTATTATAATTTCTAATTAAGGCCTACATCACTATATTCACCTTTCCAACTTTGTGGAGCATATATAATTTACCAAGCCATTTCCATGGGGTCCATAAGATTATAACTAACTATATATATATATCTCATCGTATCTCTCTCTATGTCAATCTATTCTATAGTTTATATAAATTTAAGAATGAGGTTTATTTAAATTCGTGCAAAACTTTTTACAAAATCTATATTATTCAGAATAAAAATGTCTCTATAAAATTATTTATGATAATTAATTAATTATATTTTAATATGAGAAACTATTTTAATTATTTTTTTAATTCAATAAATAGATTTAATTCATGGGTCACATAATAGGAGTGTCAGTCCCCTATCATTATACTCGGGTAAAGATTCAAACTCGTAACCAAAAAATCACTACGTATACTATGCTATTTTAATTATAATTTAAAATCCAATTCTAATAAAAAAATATTATTTTAATTGTTAATTGAATAAATTAAATATCATAAATTTTATAAAATTACTCATAATTAATCAATTATCAATTATATTCTAATAAAAATACTATTTTCAACACTAATTAATTAAATTTAAATCATATATAATATGAAGATTTGGTTGATAAATTTGCTTCAAAAAAAATGTTAGAAGGATACGACTTTTTAAGTGGAATATTTGATAATAGCTTGAATTTGTATGGCCATGTTATTTATAATTTAAATAAAGTAAGGGGTTTTTGGTGCTTTATTTTGTAAAAATATTTTGAAATATCTAATTACTAAAAATTGTGATTTTATTATTTAAGACGACCCTAGGAATAATGATAATTTTTTAAGTAATTAATTACAACTATTAGCATCTTATGTGATACATTTTTTAAGTTCCCAAAGAGTTGTCAAATAATTTGAATACAGTTGGATGGTTCAAAGTTTGTGAAAGGGAATTAGGTATGATTATGATTGATCAACAAGTTCATTCAAAGATTTTAATTAAGCTACTTAACACTAATTTAATTACCTCTCTTACATGCATTATCTAATTTGAAATTGAACTCCAAAAACAATTTCTTTTTTGGCTAATACACTAATTTATGCTCTTGAAGCTTTAATAATAAAAGATTGATATGTATCTTTAAATATCTCTCTTTCACTACCTATAAATAGCCATTTCAAGTATAAAAATAATAAGGTATAGCCAATTAAAGTATTCCCTAACATTCCAAGAATGCTACTTATAGTCATCCAAAGGCCACATACATGTGACGTCCAAAGTTTGTTTGTCCCTTATCACATATTCAAAAACCGCATTACCAAACTTTAGCATACTAGAACCTTCATTTGTGCTTATTTTAATATACTAGTTAACATTAAACAATGTTTAAAAGCATGCAATTAAGAATTCTTTGTCTCAACACATGGTTACCTTCTATTGGAACATAAGCCCTTTTCGAGCAAACATTCAACTACCCACTACCCCTTTTCGGCTAGCTAAATATCAAAGATTTTTTAACATTTAACAATTAAAAAATATAATAAAATGTAAATAAGTATGGTCTTAATTATTCTACTCATCACGTAGATTTCAAATTTGATTCATACCAATCACATTATTAGCACCAAAACATTATCACTTTAGTGTGCGGAAGGGAGGAATACCCATCAATGAAATTTAGCAAAATTCACTCTATACATTACTCACATATGCAATGAGATATTGTAATGCACAAAAAAAGGTAGAAAAGAACAGGCGTGAGGTGTTGGGTAAAATTGTGGTAGAGAATGAATTGTGGTATTGTACGGTTCTAAGATTGCAAAGCAACAGGTGTTGAATAGTGATTGGAGAAAAGATATTGAGGTGGTCGTCATATTGTCAAAGCACTTAGACTCGAGTCATAGATCGATATATTATATGCTTATGACTAAGATATCATTTATCTTACTTTAGTAAATCAAATTGAAGTGACTGTCTGCTTCTATAATACCAAACGAGGGAATATATATATATATATAGGGTAAGGAAGGGTTGGTTTCATTATGTGTCATACAATTTGGAGACAAATTAAAGAAAAAAAAAAGTTGAAACAAAAACTTTAAGGATGGGTTGGGGAGTTCCTGAACAAGGGTGGAGGAAAGGTCCATGGATTCCTGAAGAAGATAAATTGCTTTCTGAATATGTTAAGTTGCATGGAGAAGGAAGATGGAGTTCTGTATCGAGATGTGCTGGTAATTCAACTAATCATATAAATAATTATATGTTAAGTCTGTTAATTAATTAACATGTTAATTTTATCTTGAAATGGTGTTTGTTTGATTGTTCTAACTATATTGCTGGTGGACTGCGCAGGTTTGAACAGAAGTGGGAAAAGTTGTAGATTGAGGTGGGTTAATTATTTGAGACCAGGTCTCAAAAGAGGTCAAATTACACCTCAAGAAGAAGGCATTATTATTGAATTGCATGCTCTCTGGGGCAACAAGTAATGCTATTATTAAATTTTAGTTTCTTTCAACTTTTAATGATTCTTTAATTAATTATATTCCTTTTAATTAATCAGTTTATGTTTGTAGGTGGTCAACCATTGCTAGATATTTGCCAGGAAGAACAGACAATGAGATAAAGAACTATTGGAGAACCCATTTCAAGAAGAAAGAGAGAAAATCAGAAAAGAATAAGAAAGCTAACAGCAAAGTTGTTGTGATGAATAATAATAGTAATCAAGAATTGCAGAAACAGAAAGAAGAAGAAGAAGAGCATAAGCAGTTGGGTAATGAAATGAAAATAGTGAGTGATGATGAAAAGATGGATCAAGGAACGGTTATGATGAATCAAGCTGATCATAATATGAATATGGCATCTTGGACAGAGTTTATGATGGATGATGGATTTCTCTGGGGCGGATTATGGAATCTTGATTATGATTATGATTATTATTATCATTAATAACTACACTTAAGGTAGATAAACAAAATCAAGCAGGCTTCTTACTTCAAAACAATGTTACCAATGAGGGGTACATTTTCTGAAAGAATGGTTATATATTAGTAGTTATGTGACAAATTCTGTTCATCTAATTATTGCTTAATGCTTAATTATAGTTGTAACATTAATTATTAATTTGTATTACCAGATAATAAATTTTATTATATATGTATATATGCTTTCCTATTTCTTTACTAATTTGATTATTGAATTACGAGTTCAAGTGCATGAAAACTCCTTTTTTTATGCTAACAATGGAGAAAAATTTACTGTTGCTTGCACAAAATTAAAAAGGATTCCTAAGAATCTGATGATACATGATCACCAAAATTAAAGTTATAAGTAACATTGTAATAATATATTTTAAAAGGAATATATATATTGTTTTTCTAGAATTGTTCGAAGTGATTAACACAAGGACAAAAACACATTTTAAGAATGTAAACTTTATTCCATTCCACTATCAAATGTAAAGGTGTTTAGTTTCTAGAATGAGAAGCTTATTGCAAGTATTTAAGACTAATAATTTATAAAATATTTTTAAACATACCAAATTAAGTGGAAGTGATTCAGAGCACATTTTGAAACCAGGATTACTGATTTACTATTGTTCTAAATGCAAACCGAGGAAAAAAAGTTATACTAATAGTGTCTGATTTAACTGTTTAATGCAGCTGATAGTGGTTAGAAATCTAAAAATTAAAGTTTAAAATTAACCACCGATAGTAGTTAGCAACTCCACACATGTTGTTTCAATAAGCTTTTATTCAGAATTTTTTTATTCTAGCTGATATAGTTGATTAATATCAGTACTATATTAATTTTATGAAAATAAAAAAATTAATATTTAATAGATGGTTATACATTAATCGGTAATTTCATTTTTAATCGCAACTGATATTGTATTTTTATTAAACACCAACTCGTTTCGGTTACTAATTTTCAGTCAGTGACCACCATCAGCTAATGACGGTTATAAATGGTAGTATTGGAAACAATCAATTCTACTTTTTAATTTTTTTTTATTTGTTTGTTTGAAATAGAATCTGTTAATTATTGCATTGAAAGAGTTAAAGCTAATAAAAAAGTTTGTTATTTAAGAGCATGTCCGATATGAAACTAAAAATGTCCATATAAAAACTGAAAATGAAGAATCAAATTGAACCAAATCGATTTTCAGTTAATGGGTGAGTAATGATGAAGCTAAAACATATAAATATTTCGATTGACATACAACAAATTGGTTCGTGAAACCAAATTTTAAATAAATTACAACAATATTTAAATGTAAGTTTTATTAGATCTATTGACTAGTTGTGTTTTAAAATATTCAGGTTAGTTCTGACGCTACCATTGGACTCATTTAAAAGGTGGTTTAGATTTGGAAAGAGGACAAAAATAACTATTTTTAAAAGATTTTTTCTTAAAAGGACCCCTTATTTTTTAAGTGACTAAAATAACTTTTTTTAATAAATTTTTATAAGAAAAATACTTCAAACAAAAATAACTGTTTCTAACCCATTAAAACTGTTCAAAAAAATTCATAGAATTTCGACAAACCCTTTATATTTAAAAACTGTTCAGAAAAAGTTTAAAACTTTATAAATCCATTTAAATTTTGTAAATGAATTTGCTAACAATCACAAATAAATATATA
>CANUEY010639924.1:0-60056 GCA_948099555.1 Croton setiger
TATAATATACATACGGTAATATATACTAACACCAGAATAAAAAAAAAAAAAAGTATAGAAGCAGCGGTAAGAAGGTCACATGTTGAATTCACAAATCAGCAATTTTTTAAAGCAAAGTAGAATTGAAAATTGTAAAAAATTTAGGTTAGTTTGTAAACTTAGAATCACAATATAATTTAAATGGAGAGATAATGAAAATGTCTAACATAGAGCATTATCAAGTGGAGAGGTAAGCCAATGAAAACTCAACAGCATTATCACAATTCACGGATATTTGCAAATTCCAATCAAGTTCATGGAACCACGATAAAATCTTAAGTTGCCTTAATGTGAAATTATTGAGCTAATCATCTTAAACACTGATTTTCAACTTCAAAAATTTCACTAGAAAAACAAAATTTTGCAAAATACTGTGCCTTCAATCAATCACGCAAATGGCAATGGAAACTTATATATCAACTCCCCATTATCACATTCTTCTATCAAACATTTTTTTGCATGGATAGTAACCGGTGAAAGTAAATCCTCTCACCACAATCTCGTCAGAATTTCGATTTCACCAATGATGCAATAAATAAAATTTTTGGAAGTATTCCGATTTCAAATAGGAAATGTGAATAATATATACTAAATCAAATTTCAAATATTTTACTAGAGTGATTAAGGAGAAAATAAGATAATAAAAAAATGAATTGTGTATCCCTAAAGAAGAATACAGAAATCTAGTAAAAGAGAGAGAAGAAAAATTAAAGAGAAAAGAAAAAGAAAAAAATAAATTTATTTAATTGAGAGGATATAATATATTCAAAATAAAATATGATATTTTATTAAATTTGTAAACATTATGATATATCATAAGTTTAAAATAAGTGCTATGTATGACTTATACGGGGTTCTTTGATTCTCCTTTTTATCATCAGATTTCCAGAAAAAAAGAAAAAGGAACCAAAAGAGTTTAAAATTGAAGAACCAAACACGTCAACGACTGCGAAAATAATTGCTTCTTCAATTCTTCTCTAATTTATAACGACGCGCACGTCTCGCTTTCTCTCCAAATTCGCGCTTTATCGTGAGAGCATATTCCCTATCGCCGTTCTGATTCATAAGGTACGTTTTCTTCTTTTTGATTCTATTTGTTAGGGTTTCATATTTCAAATCCTCTTTTCTATATTTTAATTAATTCTTTGATTTTCAATTTTTGATTTGTTTCAGTGCTTTTTATTCTCCACTATTTACAATGCCACCATTTATTTCGACCTCCAAGGCAGCTCGGTCTTTAATAACGAGAAAAAATGGTGCTCGATATTTTTTTAGGTCGGCCAAAAATCATTCTAAATTCGATCAGATTCGACGTTATAATAGCATTGTTGGCATCTCAAATTCTTCTGTCGGCCAAGTAATTGATAGGAGGAAGGATTTTAGTTTCACATTGGGAAGCTTGTATACTAATGCCATTGCTACTCAGAAAAGACAGTTTCTTGGTTGTGGTGATGGAGAAGAAGGTGGTGTTTTATCCAAGGTTTATGAAGAGAGGCGTGTTCTAGGGTAATTTTTGGCTTATTTCTTTTTATATTTATTTAACCTTGTATTCTATTCTATGGGGTTCTTTTTTAATTAGTGTTATGTATATTCTTTTTTATAATGGAATGAAATGGATATCTATCTCTTTGATATAATATGAGTTTTGGGTGCCAGTTATTCTCCAGAGCAGTTATTTGATGTGGTAGCAGCTGTTGACTTGTATCATGGATTTGTCCCTTGGTGTCAGCGGTCTGAGATACTGAAATATCATCCAGATGGGTCATTTGATGCAGAGCTGGAGATTGGTTTTAAGTTTCTCGTGGAGAGTTATATTTCTCATGTGGAGTTAACCAGACCTAAATTAGTAAAGGTAGCTCTGCTTTCTCTTTGGGTATAATTTCTGTGATATGAGATGTAAGAAAAGCATTTTTAACTGAGGATCTGTAACCTATTTATTCTGCATTTGTTGAGTGTCTCATAAATGAGCATTTGATATGAGAAGCATCAGCATTTTAGTTCAATGCATTTGAGGACAAGTTACGCTTGATGTTGAGATTTTTGCGGCATCAGTCTGCTTGGGTTGACTAGCGCTGTAAATGTATTTATGCTGCAGACATTGTTGATTTCCTTTAGTTAGAAATTGATGCCACCTTTTACAATGCGTCTTCATATATCATAGTCTATATCTGTATTAGTTTGAGATCTTGTGTTATTACTCACATGGGTTTCTCTTCAGTTTCATTGACCATAATGTGTTATTGACTCATGGTTATTAAATTTCTTGATTTGTTTGAATTTTGTTGACAACTATTTCTCATTCTGCTTTACTTCCAGACAACTGTGTCAGATAGTTCGATATTTGATCATTTGATTAACATTTGGGAATTCAACCCGGGACCAGTTCCAGGAAGTTGTGATCTTCACTTTTTTGTGGATTTTAAGTTCCAGTCACCACTGTACAGACAGGTACGCTTCACAACCTTCTATTTTCTTTTAGGTTTTTTAGAGAATTGATATGTAACACTATTACAGAAACTACTTGGAGGTATGTCTTCTTTGTCAAAATTAACAGGAATGAAGTAATCCATGGGATACTTTAAGATATTGTAGATATGTATTACATGTGCATTATTATGATATATGCACATACTTATGAGTTAGAACAATGCTAATGTAACTGCTTTAAAAGATGTTGGAGTCTCAGAAATCAATTTCCTAAGGAAGAACACAATTTTCTGATTTCTCAGAACATGACTCTACAAAATCAGAAGCAATTTAAACTATAATTTTTGGTACTTTTAGCCCCACCTGGTAGTTAAATTTGGACTATAAGATCAAATATCAATCTATGATAAAATGTAAAAGCCTATAATCTGTGAGGGGGAGACAGGCACTCTGAATAATACATTATTTGCTGAGCTTCATGTGTTACTTTTGCCTGAAAGCATATGTGTCATGGACTCTTTTAAGTTGAATATATAGACCGTTGTATTGTCTGAATGTTTGTAGCTGTAAGATGTGCCAAAACTATGTATTGAGACTCATAAAAACATAATTTTCTAAGGAACTGTGAAGCACAAAGCCTTACTAGCTTTTGGAGAAATGAAAGCTGGCTTCACAAATAGAAACCCATCTATCATGGAATAAAAATTTGGAGTAAATGTTTGTCCTTTCTCCAGTCTTAGTACTGATGCTCGTGCCCCATACACAATTAACTTGTAGTCGCTGTAGAGACTCAAATTCATAATCTGGATAATATTGGACTACTGACTACACTAAAAAATATTCATAGAATATAATCACCTTAAGCATCAGTTATGAAGAGGTTGGCTATCCTACTACTTTCTGACTCTTGCTTACTATTTAACAGTCCAAGTTACTGTTATTTGGCAAAGACTTATTCTAGATGAATAATGTGTTTTCTATATTTTTTCTCCTTCTATTCCCCTTTCTCTTAACATCCAAAGTGGGAAATTTCAAACTTAAATGATGTGTTTTTCTTGTTAGAGTTGATTCTTCTTAATAAAGTCGGACGGACCTCTTTTCTCAAAAAAAAAAAAAAAAAAAAGTGTTTTAACTTCCATGTACCAAATATTTTTCTGGAAATGTGTGGTAAATTGGATGTTGAATTGAGGGTCGATATTTACAAAATTGAGGTTTCCTGATTTGGTGATGGCAATATTTTACAGCTGGCATCCATGTTTTTCAAGGAAGTGGTATCCCGTCTGGTTGGTTCATTCAGTGACCGCTGCCGCTTGATATATGGCCCTGGAGTCCAGGTCTTTGAGAAGCCATACGAGCATAAAGCATAAATCAGTGTTCTTTGAGGACCACATTGGATAAAATGAACTATGTTATGGTACTCTCTGCCATGTGGGTAGTTTTTGTCTTGTTTGCTGCCCAGCTGTTCGTGCTCTTACTGATCATAATTCAATTTTGCCAGTTACCAAGGCAAGGAGGGAAATTGAAAATTTCCATGTTAGGGACATACTTTTCTTATTCTACACACTCAATTCAAATCAATGTAAATGTATACTATGCTTATGATTGGATTAGTTATTGATGCACCCCTTGAGGAAAATGAGAATTATTAAGCGATATTTAAGATTCGAGTAAGATGAAGTAATAAAGCTTGATTCTGCAATATCAAACTGCCTTTTTTGTCTGTCTAAATGTCTAATAGAATGGATCACGGATGTGCGATCATATTATGTACAGTTAAAACGACAACAGCATTTCATAATATAACACTCATATTGTAGAATGATTGATGAACAGTCGAGCCCGGTAGGTACTGCAACGCAGGAAGCTTCGCATGGCCCAACCCAATGGAACAATATCAAAGGATACTGCTATTATTAGCAGGGTTGAACATTTTCGGTTCAATTGGCTGAACCGAATTAAAAAACTCTGAACATATAAATTGATAATCAAAAACCAAATCGTTTAGGTAAAATCTTGAACTTCAACTGAACCGTAAGATTTGATTCCTTTTTTTTCGGTTTGGTTTTTAATTTTTAATCTGATTTTGGTTCAATTTTCGATTTCTAAATTATTTTAGGGTGTATGAGATTTAACAACTAAAAAATAAAAATTTGGCTAATATTTTATCATTTGATTTTCAATGTGGTGTTTATATATTGTCTTATTAGTGTCGATTTTTTGTCTTGGCAATTCCTTTAAGAAATATATTTAATGTTTTGACTTTTTCTTTAGTTTTAGTAATATGGAAGTTAACCAAAACTTAATGCAATATAGCAAATACAGCAAATTAGAAGAATAGATTAACCATTAACTTACATATAGACTGTTGAACGTCTTGAGGATGGTACGAAGTATTTAGCCTTATAATGGGTGGAGTCTAGTATTCAAATCTCTGTCGCTTTCAATAAGTTTTTTTTAGAACATACCATATCATTTAGGGCTAAATTTTATGGACGGGATCTCAATTTCAGAGATTGTAACCATTCAGCATCTCACATTCAATTACTAACATAATTTTACTCCAACTTTCAATTTCATAATTTTTAGTATTTTTAACCAGTTAACTGGTTTTTAGGTTATCAACAATTTAGTATCTCACATTCAATTAAATTAGTAATATAATGTTATCTCAACTTTCAATTTCATAACTTTCACTACTTTTAGCCAATTTTCATATTATTGGTCTATCATTGTCTACGTGGTTGAGATATTAAATTGTTACAAGTTCATCAATTGTGTAATTAAATTATTATTATTATTGAAGAAAATTATGGTAAAAAATTATAATTTGTTCAATTTTAAATAATAACATCAAGTTAGGAAGGATGGCTATAGAGTAACAAAATTAGTCGTTTTTAAATGAAAAGATTGTTAATTACATAGATTTTTTTTAATCAAATTCTATAGTTCATTTAAAATAACAAAATGCATAAAATTTAAATATATTATTAAGAATAAATAAAATAAATTATATTTTAGCACTAATAAAATGATGGAATTGACAAAATCACACCTCTTACATGAGATTTCACATTTCATTAAAATAATGGAATTGAGGTATTATGCCCATTTTATTTCAACTAAACGATGGAAATTCAATACAATGCTTCAATTCCATCAAAACAAACAATCCCTACTTTTATGGTTATTAACTTGTAAGAATTTAATACTTTAACCATGTAGACAATGATTGGCGGTAACTTAAAAATTGAGTAAGAGTACTTAAATGTTACTAAATTAAAAATTAAGTTATTATCATATTATAAATTGAATGTGGAGTAGTTAATTATTACAATCCTTAAAGTTAGGAATATTGATTGACGGGTATTGAAGGGATTTAGATACCCGAAAGATTGAAATCGGTGTTCTTGCCATCAATGCATATTAGGGTATACTTCAGTTGTTAGGACATAGAGAAAGCAAGTACATTGTAGATTTCAGCTAAGAGAATTTTGATTTTTGGATATAATTTTTAGTAATACATTTTCAACATTATTTTTTATGTTGAAAAGATAATAATATTAAAAGGTTGGTACAAGGTGATTTGCTAATTTAGGTTATCTTATCTAAACCCGCAAAGCTAATAATACTTTATCATACCTAATTATAAAATTCACTCTTGCCCCTCGTTTGTCATCATGCGTTTTGAGAGCAATCCATTGATTAAAGCATGCCAATGATCTAATAAAAAAATTCAAGAAAAAGAAAATAAAAATCAAGAAGTGTGTGTAATTCATATAATCAATTTATTATTATTATTATTATTATTATTATTATTTTTTAAAAAAAGATTATTAAGACAATTGGTTCAAACATCAATATGGATACTATTTTCATATTGAAATTCACTATTTTAATTTGATATGATTAAAAAGGGGAAATTGGAGGTGGCTGGCTATAAAGGACTAAAAACAATAGAGGTTAATGGATGACAGACTAAAAATAATAATGATGAAAATGACAAATCTATGTTAACGAATAGAAAAATAAAAGATGCATATAGTGGCCAAATCTTTTGACGGACTTCATAGCTTTGAGCAACATTATCCCCAAAGGTTACCATCACCAAACCCCATTCATATTTATGATATGTGCATTGCATATTAAAGATAAGAGCTTTCTTTGCTTATTCAAACGACTTTTATTAAGATTACGACATAATCATGATTATTCGTTCAGCACACCTTTTTTTTTCTTATAGAGTTTAGCACATTGTTTGGTACACCATAATGTAGAGTAATTACATTACCATTTATCAAAGATTAATAAAGCATAATTTTTTTAATAACTACGAAATGTTTAAGTATATATAAATTTAATCAAATCTTGAATATTCCCGAGTTGCTCAGAATGAGAATTTGCATTCTTAATGACCCAAATCCAAACAATTCATTCTAACAAATGAATTATATGGTTTAAGTGAAATTTATTAGTTGGTCTAATACTAGTGGAAATTGAAAGAGCTGTCATAAGAACATTGTTAGCCAGATTTGATATTCGTATCCATTTACCTTTCACACTATCTATAACCCAATAATTGAATCACTTTAGGAACTAATACAGTTGGAATTTGAAAAATTTTCTTTTTATACCATAGACATAATTAGATATGGGTATTAGGATTGTACAAAGTCGGTTTCACCTAATAGTTGTATTCTCATTTTCCCAATTGTAAAATAAGCAAAAAAATATTGCTTTTTCTATTTGCAAAGAACTCGACACATTTTTATAATTTAAAAAAAAATATATATATTAAAAATTTTCAACTTATTCTATTTTTATTGTTGCCCGTATTTGTAGGTATAATCAAGAATTGAAGATTCCATTTCAACTATTCATATATGATGATGATGAACAACAGCTAAAGAGTATCCCCTTTTAGTCATTTTCTGCCGTATGATACAAAATTCAAGCAATCAACAACACATTCTTTTGTTAATGCCTTTCTTTTGCATTTTACTTTTCCCTTTAGTTTTCAATCATTTATTTTGTAATTTTTGTTGATAAGATATTAAAATATAGCAATTCAATGAATGTAAAAAATAAAATAAAATTAATATTGCAAGTTGTAAAATTTAGCTTAGATAGATAGATACATGCATGCAAATAATGGGTTGTAAAAGAAGATCGAAGATTTGACGCGAAAAAAAAAAAAAAAAGTAAGAAGATAATGTCACCAACTTCAACTTCAATAAAATAGAATAGAATATAGATAAAGCTTAAATTCTGGAAATATAAATTTAAAAAATTTAAATTCTGGAATCCATAAATATCATTATTATTATTATTATTATTTCTAAAAAATATTCCTTGAAAAATAAATCATCCAATAAAAAATCATGATTCCAATTCAAAGCCACATATTTGAAAAATGAAGCAAGTCTAATTTAATCGTATCAAGCTGAAATTTAAAAATTTTAACAACCCAATTTTAACTCGTTAAAATATAACAAAGTTTCAATCAAGCCATAAATTTTATTTATTTACTATTAGTTTAATATATGTAAAATATCATAATCAAGATGTAAATTTTAAATATCAAAATTATTAATATTTTTATAAATAATAGAAAATCTTTTACTTAATTATTATCAAATATAATTTATAATTTAAATCAATAATCATACAAAATTTATAAAATATCTATGAAGTGTAATTTTGCAATCTAATTTTCGGCCCATTGCCAAAATTTCTACCTACATCATTGACGTCTTTCTATAAGAAAGAGAAAATATTCTAATATTTTGGTAATTGTATGATATTTTTCGCTTTGCATGATGAAGTTTTTGAAATGGGAATTATTATTATTAAGGACTTTCAAGCTATAGTGGGTATTCCCGCAAATTGAGTTAATTTTGAACTTATAAATGGGATTATACTAAAACAATTAGCATTTAGCTAATTTAACCAACATATTAAAAATAAGTAACTTGATATTTTTCGACATTAAAACTTAATGAGTTCATCATTAATTTTAAAAGAAAAAAGAAGTTTTGGATTTGAAAAAGAAAAGTAACGTAAACCCAACCTCTTCAAACAAATGGTAGGAAATGCAAGATGCTCGACAAGAAACGGAAAAAGCAACCGGCTATAAACGGAGAAGAATAAGTAGGCACATTTGGTTTTGCGAGCGTGATGATAGCTGGAAAACTGTTGTTGGTTGGCCAAAAAAAACAAATAACGAACACTGTTTTGAAATCAGTTAGAGAAGAATAAATTTTCAATGAGTTTCAATTGATTCTGCTAGTTTTCAAGCGATTGAATTTGATGAAACCGACGGTCAATGCTTCTAAATACTTCTGCAGGACATTCTAGTCTAAAATTGGCCAAAAACGTGAAGGAAAATCAGACGTTGAGGGAAGTTGCGAATATGGACAAAAGTTTGGGATCCCCGTTATATCACCAGAGAAGCATGGTTGCTGGAATAAACTATTTATAAACTCGTTAGAAACATAGTTTAGCTTATTGGAAGTTTCCTATTAGTTTCATATATACCTTAATAAGCTTGTTGAAAAAACGGCATTTTTAACAAATATTTTTAATTTTATGGCCTTAAACAGTCATGAATAGCATTTTTTGGCTAATATAATTAGAGTTTTGTTTATTTTGGTTAGTGAATGATTTTATGTTAATAATTATAAATGAGGTTGGTTAGTGTATTGGAGCGTGAAACGGAAAAAATTAGCTTTATCTCGTTTATGGATTGATGTTAGAATTGGGAACATCATCTTTCAAACGTGTCATTTGTTTTTGTCTAAGAGATTGGCAAATCAAGTTGCGTGGACAATAGCTAGTCTAATGTGCATAATATTTAGCATCCACCAACATTAGGGTTACATTACATCATTGTCATCAGTGTTGTATTTAAGGGTACCTTAAAAATGTCAATATTTTTTTTAAAAAAAATTATGATAGCAAAATGTGAATAAATTTGATATATATTGATATTATGTATAAAATTTAATATGCGTATTCATCAATAATTAAAATTTGATATTTATTTAATATTTTAAAAATATGACATTTACTAAAAATAAGTATTAAAAGGTGCTATTTATTACAATTTATACAAATTTATTTTTTGGATTAAGTGACCTGACTCATTAGCCATGACCGAACTAAATTGGTGACGTGAGCCAATTGAGTTGATGGGCTAGTAGCTTTAAGAAGCTCTCCACTTAATCCTGGTTCTATTGTGGCTCGAACTAGTCATGGATCGCAATTGAGCTCAAACTAGTTTAATACATCTATTTCATGTTTAATATTAAATTTGGTTAGTTATTTCTAAGAAATCTACAAAGAGAAGTTAACTGAGTTAATAGGTTAATATTAATTGACAAACCTGAATTTAAATGGGAATACCAACCGTGTGGTGCCCAATAACTTACGAATCCTATTATGGACAAGAAAATAATCGAGTGGTATATAGGTGCTCCCCCTTTCCATAACTCTACTATAGCTTTGTAAAAAAATTTCAATAAACCCAAACTAATATATTTTCATATCATGGATCTCCTTCAAACTAGCCCCAAATTCTAATTTCTTCTCTTTTTATTTATATTCCAATTTAATTTTCAATAAGCATTCCTCATTCTATAGGATGATTATTAAGTATCCCCTTATTTTTTACATATTATATAATTT
Source organism: Croton setiger (assembly GCA_948099555.1). NCBI lineage: Eukaryota > Viridiplantae > Streptophyta > Magnoliopsida > Malpighiales > Euphorbiaceae > Croton > Croton setiger. The sequence goes on from CANUEY010639924.1 coordinate 10,150, forward strand.
TAGTTGACGTTTTTTTAATATTATATTTTAAAAAAATAAAGAATTAAACTATCAAATATTTTAAAATAAATGGACTAAAAAATTTAATATTGAAAAAAAATTAAATTTTTCAGTTTTTATTTTAATGCAGTCATTTAGTTAATTTTCAATAAATTTATTTTTGGAAGGACTAAATAATCAAAAAAAAAAAAAAAAAGACAATAACGAAAGAATATAATATTTTAAACTCAATGACAAATCATATAATATGTTTCCAAAAAAAAAAGTATATAATATGTAAAAAAAAATGACTAACTTCATTTTTCTATAAAAAAATTATTATTCATTTTTCTATATGATGTCTTATCATATGATTTCAATAATATGAACAACAAATATTATTTTTTTTAGCAAAAAAAAAAAAAAAAAAAAGCAAACCGAGTAGCTGACATGCTTGCTATTGAAGAGCATTAGTATTTATAGTCTTTATACTTTTCTTCCTCTATTAATCTATACCACAAAATCTTTTGTCAAAGATCATACTAAATATATTTTGATATATGCTCTGAGTTTTGGTGACATAATCCATATAGAATATAAAAAATAAAATAAAATCAGAATAATGTTATAATCTTTTTCATCAGTTGGTTCTTTGTAACAATTCGACAGAAAGATATGACCAAAAGATTATAACTCTCCCAAAAAAAAAAAAAAAAAAATCATGAATGGATGGATTTGCCATTGCGAGATAGCAGAATTGTAAGGCTGCTACTTTTTAGAACAGAGATATTACACCGCAAAACACTTTTTCACTTTCGAATTGATAAAATTGTAAATATATTTCAAATATTAGTGGAACAACACTTCCATTCTGATTTTACATTTATGTCTCTATTTGATTTTTTATTTTTTTATTATTATTTAAAAGAAAATAATAATATTAATTCTCTTGAATTATATTGAATTGTGATTAGTTGTATTGAATTCTAATTGGCAGAAATTTATTTTCATCATCAATTTGTATTTAATCAGCAGAAATGATTTTAGCCACAATTTTTGCTATAAGTTTTAGAACGACTATTATGATCACTTTTCGGAAAGCTTGTTTAGAGATCTAAAAGATTTATTGGGCTTAATCTCCGTAATATCCCACCGTTTAAGCTTCTAAAATGCATTTTGAAATTTTTTTCAATATTTTCTAGTATGTTTTGGAAGCTTTTTCTTTATTTGTTGCATGGAGTTTATTGTTAATCATAATTATTCATATTGAATCTTATTATTTTTTGTTTATCTATTCTTATTAAAATTTAGCAAATTGTTACCTTCAACTTTTTCAACTTTATGAAACACTAACCATCACTCTTATCTAACCGCCACTTGACCAAAAATCATCCATCGAAAAAAGGTTACAAAACCGGTCAAACCTTACAAAACCTGAAAGAGCTCAAGACGAGTCATTTCACACGGGAATCATAGTTATAGAGTCATTGGAAGATGACGAAAAATGCGTGGAAAAATTCTGTAATTTTTGAAGAATGTCCATTGGCCGGACTTTGACCTGTATGTGGGGCGACTAATGGAACCCGATGTCAGCGATCTTGCACTAGAAAAAAACACGCAATCAGCGACAAAATCAGTAACGAATTATTTTGCGTCGCTGATCAAGGACAAAAACAATGACACGGAAAGTTAATTTGGGCCTCTTTTTAATAATTCACTCAATGGATTGTCACTGAATGTCTTTAGCTTTAATGGACTTATAATTATATCATTTAAAAAGTAGAAACTCTCACATAATTTTAATGGTTTTTTTTTTTTTTTCCTTTGTGGTTCGAAGCAATAGTAACAAAAGACGAAGAATAAAAAAGCCTTTGTTTTGCGAGTTTGGAAGTTTACTATAAAAGAAGAGTGCTACTAGCAACCAAAAGTAGAGTAAGCCTGGTTATGGCCTTACTTATGTCCAATTAATTGGTAGGTATATTGGGTTGTTTTTCAACAGATTATTTTTTTGCTTTTGCTATGCAGAGTAGGTTTAAAATGAAGAGACTTGTATTATATTTTTAGTTTTTTGTTTTTTTACTCTATTGAATTAATGAAAGCAGAGGGTGGAGATTTTGAAATTGTATTCTAATGTCTCTTTTTTACATGGAAGCACAAAAACAGAACTAAGATACTGTTAATTATTACAAAGAATGTGGAGTTAATTGATTCATACAAAGAAGACTTTTTTATGCCTAAATTGTTAGTGAATGTATAAAGTTATGTTGTATTGCCTATGATATTTTATGTTGATGCTGGTTTTGTGAAAAGAATGCAAAATGTTTACAATTACATTGTGACTGAAATTGTTTTTGAGATTGAATTTATTAAGTTTGTTAATTTTACTGAGATTATATTAACTGTGACTGAAATTCATTAATGTACTATGAATTACTGAAACTTTGGGACTATTAATTGTTGGATTAGGGTGTAGACTCATTGGCCTAAGCATTGCTAATTTGATTTCAAGGCCATACCTCAGCATGTATTGAAAATGTGATATTGTGCTTCACATGATTGAGTTGATTTATTTATTCTATGTGTATGACATTTTAGCGTCATAGATATGTTGTTAGATCAACTCACTGAAAGTGATCTTCAGATTCTAATGAAAGTTGTAAGTGCTTAATAATGCACCTTCTACTCTATGCTAATGTTTGGTTTTTGTTTTTTATGCTAATGTTTTACATGTAGAAATAAAGACCTTTAATGGTTTAATATGCTTGCTTAGACACTTGGTAAAAGTTTATATTGAACTTGTTTTGTGGATTGGTACATTCACCAAGGTCCTTAAGGAATATTGTAATGAAAATGACTATTACTGGACTACGATTCTTGTTTTATTTGATCTATATTTGAACTAGTTATTAATATCAGTTTTGAACAAGTGCAAAAGAGGAAATAGAATTATATTTAGAAAAAGAGGACAAAAAATTGCGAGGCATTAGCACCAAGTATATTGTGGGAATACATAGCAACAAGATCAACGGCAAATGAAGCTATTGCGACCAAATGGAATATAGGCGCCAAATTTAAAGTGTTTTGTTTTCCTCACTAATTGCATCGCTAATGCTGTTTGGGTAGCGATCAAGACTTCAATGAGGACCACAATTTTCTCGTTGATTGCGTCGCTATCGCCATCATTTAGTTGCTGATTTTCTTGTTAATTGTGTTGCTGATTTTATAGATGACTCTGTGTTTTTTTAGTGTTGTCCGCGCTGGACTCCGTCGGAATTCAGCTTTCCGCCGATTCGGAGTGTTTGTGGCCAAAGACAGCGGTGCTAGCAGTTTTAAGGGATTGCCGAAAAAGCTGGAAAGGGGGTGTCCAAATTTTTAATTTTTTCTTTTTATTTTATAAAAATTTAATTTATTTTTTATTAGGTATGAGCAGTTTTGAGATTTTTTTTTTTTAAATGTGTTATTTTATTAATTTTTAATACTTTTGTACCATTTTTTAATAACTCAACTATAATGGTAGTATTTTCCAAATTATCACTTAAAATTATATGAAGAAATCTATTATAGAAGATATTTTCTATTTTAACAATTATTCTGTTTTAGCAGTAGTATCGAGAACACATTTTGAGCAACTATTACGAATTAATGTTATGGGTGCTTTAATTAATATTAATGTGAAATATGAAAACTGTATAATTGAAGTTGCTCATTTTTCAAAAATAAAATATAACCCATTTAAGGGCTGTTTGGTTTAGTTATTCATAACAGCTAATAGCGGTTGTTGGTAGCTGATAGTTGTTAGCGGATAGTTGATAATTGATTTGGTTTGATGTTTGATAAGAATACACCAACAGTTATTGCGATTAGAACGTGAAATTACCAATAAGCGCATAAAGGTTTTTAACAACCGCTATTAGCAGCTGATTTTAAAATTTACCAAACACTTAAACTATAATTTTTAGCTTACTAATCGCTATCAACTGTATGAAACAATTAAACCAAATACTCTCTTCAATACATATATTTTATTTGTTGAAGTGAATATGTTATGCTATGTTCTGAAAAGTTAATTTCATAGAGAAATCAATGGTAATTGGTATCTTGACTCTTCCATTGGCCATTCCATCAATCGAATGCCAACAAAAAGTGTATATGTTTGTTGCTTAGGGAAGAATAATTTAAATATTTAACCTACAATTGATGAGTGAAGGAGAATTGTTTGATGAACCTAGGAGATGTTAAACTTAAAAATGTATATACAACAGAAAGAAATTTAATTTTTGTATTGTTTGTTTTATTCTGTTGAGTTACATTTATATTTATATTTACTGTTCTAATAAATAATTCTTATTTCTACTCTTTACAATTTGAATTTTACAATCTAAATCTTTAACTTTAATTTAGTTTTGATTTTATGTTTTTTCTTCAAATTCTGCACGTCACTTCTGCTCACAAAAGATAGAGAAGGTTGATTGCAAAATTGAATTAACTCAAAGGGACATGTCAAGATAATGCTTACTCAGTTTCGATCTTTGAGTAGGGTTTGAAAGATGGACTGTTATTGTATAATATAATGACATTATTAATATTATTAGTGGTGGAAAATAAAGAGGATAGCAACTAGCGAACACATTATTGTGGGAGACAGAAGTAGTAGAGTAGGATTAAAATTTGACGACAAAATAAAGAATGTTGATTATTGCGAAGCCGAAGAAGAGACTTTTGTTTGTCCCCTTAACAACTCCAAATCTCCACTTATTATCTTCTCATTATAACTAAACTAAATTGGGAAACCTCCATATGTATCCCATAATCTTCACTTTTCCCATTTTTTCCTCCTCAACCTTCTTTCCCCCCCTTTAAACTCTATTATACAATCCACTTATTATTTTCACATAATATGTTTTCTTAACAAATAAATTTTACCCTGTATTTTTAATAGTTTTCACTTCTTATGTTAATTTTATTCTGAAAATATTAGACACAAATTTCTAATAAATTATTAGATTTTCTTCCTTTAACATTTAATTATTTTTTAAAAAAAAAAGTCACTAAAAAAAATAACTTCGAAAACTCAATAAGCTGCAAAATTATTGTGGACAATAGCAACACTTGAAGTTGTATCACCAAATGGTTGTGTTATTTTGGATGGCTAAGCTCTTAGTAATTAGGATTCATAATTTCTGGTTGTTCTCATATTTTAAATTATCGCATTTCATACGTATTTATTATCCTTACTCTATTTTAAATACGTTATGCATTACAATATATTCAGTTTGTGGTGTATTATTTATTTCTCATATTCAAACAAAAAATCATGAATTTGAAAAATTAATATATGGGAAATGTAAAGTGATGCGAGACTAATGATGAAAAATGATGAAAGAATATCTATTTTTCTGCAAAATCTTTGTATACTATATCTAATAAACTTGTTTTTATGCCTGTTTCAACTTTGCTTTCTCCAGTATCATCTCCAATACATTATTATATCTTCCACGTGGAGCAATCATGACTTACAATCTATTACATTTCACATTTGTTTTTTCTTCAAAATCCAATATTTATTTTCACATTTTAAAATAATCCAAGTTTAAATTAATTTTCAAACTTTTAGACTTGATATATAGCTATGACTTTTCCATATTTTCATAAATAAATAAAAAGAAACTTTTATATCTAGAACTTTATTATAATAAAAATATTCAGTATGCTATATATATATAAATTTTTTTTTTATAACTAGTATTTTATTAGAATGAGATTTTTCCAAAGAGGAAATTGTAATGTTGTAATTACAATATCACATCCTATATTTTCTGAGAAATATATTATGATAATTAACACGTCATACAGAATGTAATGACCAAATTTTATAAATTCTTTTTGCTAAAATTATATTATACATTAAGAATTATGAATTATTATATGGCCCACTCTGATGGAGAGAAATCTTTGGTTGGATATGGAAATAATTTTTCTTGTTGGATATGAAGGAGGGAAAAAAAGAGTAAGTTTGATTTAATAGTTTGATTAGGTATGGGAATTAATTTTGGAGGAACAGGTAGACTTTTAAGTTTTAAGCTATGTTTTGTTGACACGTATCTAGTCGACCATAGTACCATGTTTTGTTAATTTTGGAACTGAGATATTTACGAAAAATAAGTGTAACTACTAAAGTAGAGGGCATGTCACTAAAGCACTTTGTAGGTAGTGGCAATGGTAGCTATAAATGTATAGTACTAGACCATATCACTTTTACGTGTTCAAGAAATTTTAAGTTTTGAGGACTTATACCAACCCTACAACGCAATATTCTAATTCGTAACAGCATTCACAATCGTATTTGAAACTTTCAATTCCAATCTATTTTAATAATTGGGACTTCATTTAAAAAACAAAAAAAAATTCTGCGGATGAAATAATTGGTTCAACCATAACCGTAACCGGTCGGTCGACGATTCGGTTAAGATTCAATAAAATTTCAAACTGTAATCAGCATGAACCGTGAACTGCTTAATTCGTCTAATTGACCGTCGTTAATTGTAAAACTAATTGGAAAACAAAATATACGGCCTGACCTGCCGGTTTAATTAGTCCACCGTGGCCCGCCGATTAACCGACAGTTCAGCAGGCCAGTTTCGGTTGCACTCCATCACAATCCGTGGACCGGCGAGCGAGGCCTGTAATCGGTCTGGCCGGCCCGTGGCCACTGCTAGGTGAATCTATGCATTATCTATATGTATAAAATTTGTTGTGAATTGAGACAGAGTGAATTGTAATATTAAAAGATTAATTATAATTTTTTTTTCAATTTTATTATTTATTTAAAGAGGTTTCTTCTATTTTATGAGAGTTTTTTTGTTGGAAGAGATGATGATTAAATTCATATTTGAATATTTGATCCGACTAATTAAAGACAAAAAGGTTGATTTGTGATTTAAAGATTCACTAATGGAGCTTGTGAAAGCATAGATATTCTAATTTCATCAACCCGACCAAAGATTTAAATATAAATTTTCATTTTTTTAAGGAATAAAACTGTTCATTACTAAATGTTTTAATTTTTTCAAATTTTAATATATATATATATATATATATATATATATATATATTATAGTATTATTTTATCTCTTCTCCAATCCAAATTTATTTATTTTCATGATGAGATGTGCTTATATTTTTTCATAAATGGAAACAATTGTTGTTATTCATCTAAAAAAATTATTTAAAGTAAAAAATATTCCTAGAAAAATTAATTAATACGTAGCTTGATAATAAGTAATTAATCAGAAATTAGACATTAAAATACTTCTTTAAATTAAACATTTTTATAAAAATACGTTTTAGAAATAAATACTCTCTCCATCACTTAATAACTATCCAAATTTCCTCTTTCACAAGTATTAAATGAGTAGTTATTATATTAAAAATATAAAATTTATTAATTGAATGACTAATATATCCCTTAATTAAATATTTTTCAACTTCAAAGTAAATTATCTATTAATTCTCAAGAGTATGAAAGGGAAATCACCACTTAATTTTGTTATAATCTAGAGATGAGACCCTTATTATGGGAAAATAAGTGGACATTGAGATATTTGTTAGGGTACGAATATGAGATCGGATTTGGAATCCTCTCATTGAGGACTTCGATTTAGTGTACTTGCAAGATTTATTGCCAAAAAAAAAAATGTGTCAAAACATCAAATTTCCGACCAGAAAACTTCAACTTTTCGACCATCGGTCTTTTTAATCCATTTTTTTTCCAGCGATAAATCTTGCAAATGAATATACCGAATCGAAGCTCTGGATGAGAAGATTTCAAATCCGATCTTATATTCGTCGTTCGACTACCGTAAGACCTCGTTTTATGTGATTATAGTTTTGACGTTCGAATTTTAAACACATAAACCGAGGTCTTTCGGTGGTTAAATGACAAATATGAGACAATATTTAGAATTCTCTCGCTGAAAGATTCAATTTGGTATACTTACTTATAAGGTTTATTAGTTGAAAATGAATGGATTTTTGGGTCGAAAATTTAAAAAATGATGTTTTTGACTAAATGAAAAAGATGACCAAACTTACAGCATCTTATGAAAATAATACATTTTGGTAAAAAAAATTATATTATGATGTTTATAATCTGAGGAATGGACCTAAAGTATCTCAATTTGAATAGTACAGTGGCTAAATGTGTCCATTAATACAGTTAATGAGCAAAATTCCAAAATCGAGAGGTGAAAAATTGTTATTGGCCTGCTCTTTTCCTTTCCTAATTTTATAATTCGTACATACATATAATTTATTTTAATAACATTTTTATTACTTATAAGCTGACCCCATGCATGCATGCATGTATGTCTTTACCACCATTTCAATACGTGTTTGTCCATAATTTCTTTCATTTAATTTTGCACTTAACATAAGATTTGATATTTTTTAAAAAAAAAAAATTGCAGTATAAATGAAACATATATAGACTGCCGTTCATTAAATTTCTTTTGTTTCACTTTCTTTTATGAAATATTTAATTAGGGATCCTTTGTCTCTATTTTCGTCTGTCCATAATTAAATCTTAAAGTATTTAGACTCTTAACAACTTCTTTTAAATAGTTTTAGATCTAACCCTTTTCTTTTTCACGCATTTGTCAATCATTAAAGTATCATAATTGTGAACTTAACCTGCAGGATCTATTTAATAAATGGATACCATTTCAGTCTGCTTTCATTAAAAAAAAAAATCTTATTGATTAATAAATAATAGATGATAATTTTGAGTTCCAAATTGTATTTCTCTTTCTCTTTTCAAAATAGAATTTAGGTTAATGACAAATCTAACACTATATGAATACCTAATTTTTGCCTAGGTTAATGACAAATCTGTATTTTTTCTACCTACCAAGAATTGTCATATTTGAAGTCATACATTATTGAAAAATACTATGTACGGATTTTGAGTAATATAAATGAAACTTTTTATTTTCTTAATAAATGAATATATTTAAAAAATAAAATTGAAAATATTATTAGATTCTGACATCTTACTATAATGTGGGCAGATATAATATCAATACAATATGGATTATAAGAAGTATAAAAAGCTAACATATAATTATATTTTAACATTCTTAAGTAAACCAAAATTCTAACATTTTTTTATATGTTATTTGTGGACCAACGAAGTATTTTTTTTTTTTAAATTGTTAGATGAAATTCAAATATTAGGTACATGCATAAAGTAAGTAAATGAACTTTAAAGAAAATTCTAATGATAGGATGATAAATGTTGTACTATGTCTAATAGAGGTTACCCCAATTAATAATATAATAGGCTTAGTATTCTATTCTAATTAATTATGGTTTCAAGCACTCAGACTATTACTATGGCTAACTGAAAAGTTTATTAGGCTTTGATCCCTTTTTTCTTTTTCTTTTTTTTTTTTTAAAAAAAAGGGGTCTAATGCATGTCCCAATCTTATCATATACCATACATCAATATATGCACACACTTCCTCTAAACTTCCTCTAAATGCTCCTTCCCAAGTAAGAATAAGGGCAAGAAACTGCCAAAGTAAGAATATTGGCTTCATCACTTGGTAATGTCTAACTTTTAAAGCATGATGAGAGTTTGTGTTGATAGTACAAACATATTGTGCATTGTAACGAGTCTTATAACACATAATTATTTGTATAGATAATAATATGTATTGCTTAATTGGGTGGTAAATATTGTCCCTGAACTAACAAGTATAGGGTTGGATTAAAATGGGAAGGTTTTTGAATTGCCCAAACTATAGGTTCAAACAATATTTTGGTGGATTGGAGCTCATGTGTCACACTAACATAACATATGTGACTGAATTCTTATATATGTAGAAGCTAAATTTTCAATTAGGGATGACAACGGGTCAGTTAACCGCATAATTTATTATTTTTATAACCATAACTATGAAAAATTTTAGGAGTATTTTCATAATCGTACCAAAACTATTTAGTATTAATTATAGGTATATGCAAGTAAATGTTTAAAGTTTGTCAAAAAAAAATATTCTCAAATATATCATATAACCACTAAAACATATTAAAAATTAAAAAAAGAAATATTATTAAAATAAAATAATTATTGCAATATATTAACTAAAAATTCAAAAATAAAATAAATACCTCATAATACGAGTAAAAAAATAAGTTAATAAAAAAATCATAATAGAAAGATTTGAAAGTCTTAAATATTTTACTCCAATGATCATAATCCATAAGAGATTAATAGTCAAAAAATGGTTTTCAGGAGCAAAAATATTAAAAAATAAAATAAAATTTATTAGTCAATCAATATCAATAAAATACACATTTAAAAAACTTAAAATTTAATAAGTATTAATTTTGGGCACACATCAGTGCCTCTAAAGTAATCTCATGCAGTTTGCTTCTATGGATACTAACAACTCTGCCACTAGTACTAAATACAATGTACAAATTGGCAGTGCTAAAAAATCTTGGGCAATAATTTGTAAACTTGAATACTTTAACCCATTCGTTTTCCACTAATTAAGAATATCAAATTCTTCACTCCAAGACAAAAATGGTTCTTCAATTCAGATTTTACACAAACATTACTACATAAAAGTCATAAACATGACATCACAGCAATTGAAATTCTCAATCAATCATCTATAATATTAATAACACCCTACTTGTAGAGATTCAAACTGAAATAATAATAATAATAAATAATATCAAAGATTAGTTGCAAAGTGAAATTCAAATATAATAAAATAATATCAAAGGTAATCATATTTAACGTTTGAATATTGTCTAGCAAAAGCCTTTAAGAGGACATTGTAATGACACATTACTTTTATAATTAAATAGACATTAATATGAAAGAAGATTTTTTAAAAGACCTTTCTATTTCTAATATGTCCATTAAATTAAAGCAATTAGCAATGCGAAATTTAATTCCAACAGTAATTCGGTTTTTGGTTTTATAATTTTTGAAATAAGTCGGAAGCAACAGTTCTTCTATTTTTTGAAAGGGACCATTTAAATTAAAAGAAATGGACTGCTAATCTTGCAAAATTAGTTGTGAGTCGATTATATTTATTTTGCTAAACAAACAACAACAACCCAGGTTAACTCAGACCTACACGGTAAATACACGTGTGCCGGAGAAGAAATGCAACTGCGGCTTAACCAAATTCGAAGTTTCTCGAAATGGATCACCAGGATTGCGACAAGTGTCAAAATCCAGCTAGCATTGATGGTGACTTCTAGCAATGAGTGTGCGTGATTGGTCGAACACAAAATCATGGTCCTATACTCGAGAGACTTCCTCATCGATCGACCTTTGGGCCTTTGCTATTCCGTACAAACTGACAAGAAACAGGCCTACATAACGAATGGGTGGGGACCAGAAAAAGATGAATCCGATCTGGAAGGTCGGAAATCTTAAGAATTTCCGACAATTGAGCTGTATAGCACTTGTTGAGGTCCACTCAGCATAATATTCTACAGAAAAGAATTCATATTATTGCAACGATTTATCATAATCTTTCACCATCAATGAATAATGATGACATAATTAATAAAAATACAACAATTAAACAAGGTTTTATTACACCAAATTACAAAGTTGGCTCCCAATTTTTCTTAAAAAGTATCACGCGGGGTGCACTTGACATATACATCTCGGATTTTTTTTTTTTTTTTTAAATTTTGTGGCCTTAATGTTTCTATAGCTATATTTATCATATATATATATATACTTTACTAAATTATTTAAGCAAATAGTAGTTGATAGTACATTTTTAGTTCCCAAGTACATTTTAGGTTAAAAATACATTTTTACCCCTTTTAATTAAAATTAATTTAGATATTTCCCAAATTTTAAATTTAGCGATTTGCAATTCTTTCTTCATCTTCTTCTTCTCTTGATTTCACATTTTGTCATTAATTTATTTTTTTTTTTCTTATTTTTCATTTTGCTATATTTGAATATTATAGTTTTTTGTAATATTTGTTTGAATTTTCAATTTGGGTTTTGTGTTTTTAAGAGATGTGGTTAATTTATTCTGAATAGTATTTAGTTTATGGAAGAGAGGGAATTAGTTATAGTGGTTACTGGCTGTTTTTTTAGAAGAATATGAGATGTGATATTTTTGGATTGTATACTTGATATATGGATGATCCATATAGTATATAAGTCATATACCCAATATATAATAATTCATGTCATATTCTTTTGCTTGAAAATTCTACCTACCATTTAAATTTTATCTCCTCCGAAAATAACAAGCAAAATTGAAAAAACAATTACAAAGAAGAAGAATTAAATTAAGAAGATGATGATAAAGAGAAACAAGAAGAAGAAGTTAAGTTTGGAAGTGGTAGCAATGGCAGCGTTCTCGTCGACAGCGGTAGCAATGATGGTTGTTGTAGTGTACAGTTTGTTAAGTTTATTGTTTATCAGGTTTTTAAGGAGGGAAAGTTTAGGGTTTTACTTTTTAAAATAAGTTAAATATGCTATTTAATTAATTTTTCAAATTTTGTGTTATTTACTTATAATTAGTTTCTAAAAAGTTTTATTTCCCTCCAATCCCTATTTTTTCTATTGAATTTCAACTTATGCGAACATGATCATTGTTAATTTTGTCTAACCTTGCATTGTCGCATTGTCGTACATCCATCTTAACACTCCACATTTCTGTCACATTAATCTTATAGAGGTATTGGCCCGTTGTTGCTCATCATTCATTCTCATATAGTATTGTTGGTCATATAATTATTTTATAGAATTTATCTTTCACTTTAAGAGGTATTTTTTTTTTTTTTTATCACACAGGATTTTTAATGCACCATTTCACTTCATATATTTAAATTGCTTGGTAGTAGAAACCAGAACTCCATTCAATTTAACTTTTTGTTAATCCCTTTTCTTTTCTTTATACTGAACTCACAATATGCATATAGTTTGTTTTGCTCCTACTTAACATAAAATTATTGTCTTCAAGAGTTTCCGTCCACAGTTCTAGCCTACGGTTAATTCCATCAATCAGCACAATGTTGTATCCCAATAACATGCACCAAGGGACTTGTCTTGTATGCATTTTAAAATTAAAAGATTTACTTAAAATTAATTTTTTACTATTTACAAACTTAATAACTGAAATTGGGCCGGATCCATACAAATGGAGCCCAAAACTAAAAATAATATCCAATCGAACAATATTTAACCCAAGTTAAATAACTCCACATAAGGGATATATATCAAATTATCCACCTGAAACATAAACTCAACTAGAAATTATAAATTAAATAAAAAGATATTTTTGTACATATTAATAAAATAGATGTTAGGTAAGTGAAATTTTATAATTTTGCTGATATTACTTTTCTATTAATCATTAAAAAAGGGAAAAAATTAAAATAAAAGAAGGCTAATGGAAGAGTTTGAGTTTGAAAAGTTTACATCCAACAATAATCACTTTACATGTGCATCAAAATAGAAAAAGATCCTAGCAGGAACATTACATTTTCTCTTTTTTGTGTTTATGTATCCGTTCAACTTCTAGTAGACTAATCTTTTCAGGTGAAAAATGACAATATGGATATTGGATTTATAAATACGAAATGTCAAAACTTAATTGCTATTAACAAATTTTGTAGTGGATAGGTCCATTCCATCTCACATAAATACATGAAAGTTTATTGATACAAGTTACAAATGGAAACAAAACTATGCTTTTTCGACCCACAAAATGATTCACGAACTAGTTGAGATGAAGATGTATTTATATATGAGACAAACACATTTTCAGGTTGGAATAGCAGGAGAGGACCCCCACATCTCATATATAATATATTCAATTACTGAAGCTAGACTGAAAAATTATTTTATATAATCTATTCCAAAAATAAATTTTTAGATTTTCTCGTTTTTCAATCTATTCCAAAAATACATTTTCAGAATTTCTGATTTCAGTTATCTACATTCTCTCTCTCTCTCAGATTCTATTACTCTCATCCATACATTTGGAAAGGTTGTTGTACTCTAATACTGTTAGATAGGTGTAGCAAGTATATACCTTAAATTCATGTAGGGTATGTTTTTATCTCCCAATCCTATTTTTCTCTTCTTTCAAAATTTTTATGCTTCTCATTTTTCCTTTTTTATTTTATGCCTTTTTCTTTTGATTTTTAGTATTAATTTAGTTTCTCAAAAAATCAAAATATGTTTCAAATTTGGTCTATCATTGCAATTTGCACCCCAAAATAAACTCTCTTTCGTACACCCTAAATCATAAAATATGTTGCATTAGCATACCTAGAATATATTTTTAGACTAAATTGAAAATAATTAATGTTCACTTTACTCCTCCAACTTAGCAAAATATCCATTTTATTCAGAAATACAAATAACATTAAAAAAATGCTCCTCAAGTTAGCAAGTAAATTAGCAACATTAGAAAATTGCTAAAAGAAAAAATACTTTTTATCTAATTTTCTAATCCAAAATTCTTTTTTCTCTTATCGTCTCATCTATGTTTTTTTTTTTCTTACTTCATTCACCTATTGAATATTCCTAAATTAAAAAATTCCACAAACTATAAATAAATCAATTTCGTAATAAACAAATCAAAATTTTAAAAATTTTATGATTTTCGAACTTGGCTCCAACTGAATAATGTGTTTTGGTTGTTTTGACGGAAATATATAGATCTCAATTATTTTCTTTGATTTTTTTACTTCAGAAAAAATAAAAAAGAGCAAATGATGTGGGCCATAAGACAGGTGGCATCTAATGGTGCTATAAATATTATTATTTTACTATTTTCCGAACATAAATTTGTTCTGAACCATTTTTAGGTTAGGTTACGGTACTAAAAGGGAAAATAATTATTTGATTTCTAGATTTTGTTTAATATAATTATTTGGTTTCAAATAGTAATTACTTAGTTTTTATATTTGGATACTATTACACTATTTAGTTTTTCTGTCTATTTTTCGATAAAGGAATTCAGAATTATTATTATTTAATCCTTAAATTTTGTTTAATATTGTGATTTTATCCTTTTATTTTCAGAACATAATTATTTTATTCCTTAATTTTTTTTCAGTCCATTGATTTTTAGAGGTATAATGTTTGTTCACGTATTTTGAAATTTTTAATTAATTATAGAAAATAAAACTTTAAAAAAATATCTAAACTTAATTTGAACCTAGTTGATATATACATAAAATTTTAAAATTTTTCAGAGACATATAAGTTCCTTATAATAGTTTTACAAATAAACTAGTATAACAAAAATTCAACTGACAACAATTGGGAAATTTCAATATTACAAAAATTAAATAATCTGAAAAAATCCGAAAATATTTAAAGATTTATACAACATATAAAAATTTCAAATAAGTAATACTTCCATTAATCCACATACAAAATAAATTGAAACAGTTCCTCTTTTGAAATTTCCCATAGAATAATTTACCATAACAAAAATTTCAAAAATTTTATAGAAATTAATTTAATACTAAAATATTTTAGATTAATCTATGTTAAAAGGTCGCTCAAATAAATCTCAAAAACATATTGCTCTAGTTTAGCTACTCAAGCATAAATAATACAGAAAATAATTAATTTTAAAAATACAAACATTCTAAAATTGTTCAAGATTATTTTTACAAAAATTAGACATTTGGACGAACAACGTACTAAAATTTCACCTTCAGATTATTTTCTTTAATTAATAAAAATCTCAGAACAAATTCATTATAGCTTATGGAATAATGTAATGATAACAAATATAAGAACTAAATAATTACTATCTGAAAATAGAGGGACCAAATAATGATATTGAACAAAATTCAGGGACTTGATAATTATTTCCCATATAAGTGTTGTATGCTATATTTCAACACAAGAATGGGTTGAAAGAAACGACGAGAATTCGGCAGCAAGAGGAAATTAGGAAACTACGAGAGACGAATAAATAGTATATAGTATATGCATGTAATGAAAAAGAGCACTGTGGTGTAGCACGGGATATTAAATTAGAATTAGGAGCAGTAATGTTCAGATACAGAATCTATATCTAGGATTTTGTTTTGACTTCTGCTGTCTGTTTCTCTTATTAATTACTTCTATTCTAAGTCAATCAGAAAATACTAGTTTTTTCTTTAAGATTGTAGTAGATACATCCTTCATTGGTCGGTTATCGGTCGGTTCATCAGTCCAGGAAATTAATATAACTTAACTTTATATTAATTTATATAACTAGTTTTTTTTTTTTTTACCAATTAACCTGTGAAAAAAAAAAAAAAACCCAGTTAAGCAATTAAGTTTATTTCTGGTTGATTTTAACCATGGATAGCGGTATTAGCTCATTTGAATTCCAAAAAAAAAAAAGCTCAATCTGAGTCATGTTATTTTCTAAAAAAAAAAATCTAATATATATGAGATAATAATCCTCATGAGCTAATATTTTCAGAGATATTTACTAATTTCAGTGTTGACAATAAATTAAGTTCAAATTTGCAAAAAAAGTTATTGCTGTAGCATTATTGAAAATCGAAAATGTCCATTTTTCTTTTTTTAGAAGAAAAAGAATGTCTATCTTTCATTTTAAAAGTTTTAATTAAATTTTACTGCATTTTTAAGATTTAATATTTGAGTGAATTGGAATTTACAAATTATACAAAATCCATTGGTTGAAATACTCAATTAGATTTTTGATGCAAATTGCATTTTACTTGTAAATATAATATTGACTTGCACCATGTGAAATGATACAGTTTAACATGTAAACATGGAAATGATGGCTATTCAATAATAAATGCATTCAGCTTTCCAATTAAAATTAGTTGAAGTTTAGAGATATGTAGACATTTTTCAATAGTTGATAGGCTAACTTGATTGACTTTTAATTTGAAGGGGAAAAAGAGAGAAAAGGATTGACCTTTTAATATATAATAAGCTATTTGTTTACTTATAAACTATTAAAAATATTAGTTGAATATAACCACTTGAAGTTATTGAATTGGAATAAGAAAAACCGAAATAAGCTTTATTTAGCCAAACTTTATATGATTATTAATTGTTTCAAATAAAACTAAATTTTAAAATAAAGATAAGTTTCCCTAAAAAATTAGCATCTTATAAAAAAAAATTAAACAACATAATTCATCAACCAACAAGCTTATAAGTTGAAAAATAGGTGTCACTTGTCTAATGGATTAAGATTTTAGAATATATTTATTAATATTCAATATATTTTAAAATTTAAATTTATTTTTATTTTTATCTTCCAAATATTTAGTTTGGACTTACAAAATTTTATGCGTCCAAAAGCCCTTATTTACATCTATAATTATAAAAATGTTTTTAGATTTGGCTCCAATTAAAAAAGATTGAAAAAATAAGATATCGTTTCGTTTTTTTTTAAGAAAGTGAATTTCAAAAGAAATACATTAATAAGAAAATTAAATTTCCAAAAGTTTTATGGAAAGTACATTTTTAAGAAAATATATTTAATATTAAAATATGATAATAAATAAAATTAAAATAGAAATAATCAACCTTTAAATTAAGAAAATTCACTTCTTGAATTGAAGAGTGAAAAGAATAGGGTTTTAACTTTCCAAAAACTTATCTTTTTTTTTTTTTTTTTGAACAAATACTCAAACTTAGACTACTTCCCAGAAGTTTAATTTTCTGTCACCCGCCTTGTCCAAATAAGGAATTCGCCAGCTTCTAAACGTATTTATGAATGAATATATCTACTTGCGTTATTCTAATTACATTGGACTATATATATAATATAAATATTAAATTTCCTAAAAAATATATTTTTATATATGGAAAAAAAGGTCTATATATAGCTGACAAATCTGTCCTAGACTATGATAAAATTTATTTTTCCATATTTTCTTTTAAAACTAAATAATAAATTATTTGTAAGATGAAACCATATTTGCTTCGACTAGGTGGCAACTATAGATTTGCAGTTGCCCGCAATCTAAAGATGGAAAACAGGAGGGTTATAGAAACAAATCTGCAAGTTATGAATTTGGTTTTTTCTTGTAGGACTTTTTTTTTTTTTTTGTCATTAATTAGAATACAATTTTAATTTTGCAAAATCTGAAAATAAATATACGACTCTATCCATATTTACCCTACAGATTATATAAAGATTTTGGATAAGATTGAATTTATTATTGTTTTAAGCTTTAATAGTGAAAATTCCGTGTAAAATAATTTTCTTATAATGTGGCCGATGCTATATTTTTCTTTTAAAACACATTATATAATATTAATATATTATTTTCAATCGTGTGGATTTATATTGCTTTAGCACATGAAATTAGATTTATCGGTAATCAGTGAAAAAAGAATTCAAATAAATTTTCATTTATATATTCTTTTTTTTTTTGAAAAAATTTAAAATTATTATTGTTGTTATTATTAATTTCAAAATATTTCTTTTTTTTAGTTTGTTTGTCTTATAGTATCCTTGAGCACCTATAAATTCATGCCCTGCCTATCTCTCTCAGCGACAATAAGGATCAGCAGAGCAAATCCCCTGGAGTTTACTAACCAAAAAAATAAATAAATAAATAAAAAGGTTCTAGCTCGTCTGCACATTTCGAAACATTCAAATACTACTATTAAAATTAAAAATGGCAGCAATTCTTGTTTATGTCCTGATTTTCGTTCTGAGTTTAGTTTCATATATAACAAAAAGAAGAAGAAGCAAAAAAGAAGGCCAAAAAGGAATTAAACTTCCTCCAGGTTCCATGGGTTGGCCTTACATTGGAGAAACGCTTCAGCTTTACTCTCAAGACCCAAATATTTTCTTTGCAGACAAACAGAAAAGGTTTTAATCAAATCTTCCATTCCATTTATATATTTTTATGTTTGTTTTTTTGCATGAAATTTGGACTAATGTGAATGAATTTGATGTACAGATATGGAGAAATATTCAAAACGCATATTCTGGGATGTCCCTGTGTGATGTTGGCTAGCCCAGAAGCAGCTAGGTTCGTTCTGGTCACACAGGCTCACCTCTTCAAACCAACTTATCCTAAAAGCAAAGAACATCTAATAGGTCCATCGGCTCTATTTTTTCACCAAGGTGATTACCATATGCGTTTAAGAAAGCTTGTTCAGGGTTCTTTATCTCTTGATTCACTTCGAAACTTGGTCGCTGATATCTCCGCCATAGCTGCCACCACTTTATGCTCTTGGGACGGTGGCCATGTCGTCGATACCTTTCAAGAACTGAAAAAGGTTATCTCTTTATTGATACTAACTTAGACATGTAAGCATAAATTAATATATTTTTTTTTTTTATCATTAACTGAGTATCTAATAATTTCTGTTAATAAATTTCAGTTTTCTTTCGAAGTTGGTATTCTTGCAATTTTTGGTCATTTGGAAACTCATTATAGAGAAGAACTGAAAAGGAATTACAGAATAGTAGATAAAGGCTACAATTCCTTTCCAATAAGCCTACCTGGTACTCCATACAAAAGGGCACTCACGGTAAGTTATAATTAAATTGAATTAACATTAATCATTCTACTGTTGTTAAATTACGACAGCCGACTAATTTGAATTTAAAAGCTACGTACGTGGAGACAAAATTCTAATAATTGAGTAATGGTGTTATTTCAGGCAAGAAAGAGGTTGAACAAGATTTTGAGTGAGATTATAAGTGAAAGAAAGGAAAAAAGATTACTTGAAAAAGATCTGTTGGGTTGTTTACTGAATTCAAAAGATGAGAAAGGACAAGTATTGAGCCAAGACCAAATCGCCGATAACATTATCGGAGTTCTTTTCGCGGCACAAGATACGACCGCCAGCGCCCTCACTTGGGTTGTTAAGTACCTTCATGATAACCCGAAGCTTCTAGAGGCTGTAAAGGTATAATAACATTGATCTACCATTCGTTTGTTATTTGTCTCGTCGCCGTCGGTCATAATATTATCATTATTAAGAAGATAGTGATTTTAATTATATAATATATTACTTAATTCTTGATCTCATTCATTAATTAATCGCTTTAATTTGATTCGTTAATTTTGATTTGCAGGCTGAACAGATGGCAATTTATGAAATGAATGTCGAAGGTAGTCAACCACTGAGTTGGAGTCAAACTAGAAACCTACCCTTTACTCACAAGGTATGTAGTAATTTATACTACAATTTTTTTAATTTAATTATTGTTTTCTTTTTGTTTAATCTTTGAATTTTATTATGGTATAAACAAAAAATAGTTAATTATAATTAAGATACACTTGGTCATAATTTATTTATAAAATAAATAATATTTGATTGAATTGAATATGAAGCTCCAATATTATATTAAAAATATATGTTAGGGTTTGAGTGATTGTGTGATAACACTTGAAAATAAACTATGCTACGACGATCACTCACTCTATTATAGTGATTTAGTTACTTTATTATTATAGTCAATAGAGATTTTCACTTTTCAACACTAATAAAATATTATTTGCCAGCATTAGTAGCTAATGATGAATAAGAATGGATTTTCCAGGTTGTGTTAGAGAGCCTAAGAATGGCAAGTATTATATCATTTACCTTCAGAGAAGCAGTAGCTGACGTGGAATACAAAGGTAACTAATACTTTTTAGTGAACATAGCATAGCACCCACTAAATTAAGCCTTTTAAGTGTTAAATCCTCTTAGAATTTAGAAAGTCAAATTTAACTATAATTAGTAATGAGAAGAAGTATGATACCCAAAATATTCTTATTATGATTGGAGTAGTCAAACAGAATTTAAATTAGAGCATTTTTATGACATTTAACGAAAATGACCACACTGAATTACGTAACTGCTGCAGGATATCTGATTCCCAAAGGTTGGAAGGTAATGCCTTTGTTCAGGAATATTCATCACAATCCAGAATATTTTAGTGATCCTCAAAAATTTGATCCTTCAAGATTTGAGGTAAGAATTTTAGTAACTTTTTCTTTGTTTTTTTGGTCGACCAATTAGATCTTTGTAAGTGGATGTTCATATATCATAATCCTATTGCATGTGCGCAGGTCGCACCAAAACCCAATACATTTATGCCATTTGGTAGTGGAGTTCATGCTTGCCCAGGAAATGAGCTTGCCAAACTGGAGATGCTCATCATTACCCACCATTTGGTCACCAAGTTCAGGTATATTTTCGACATACCCAATTTTTTGAAATATTGAAGAGGAAAAGCAAAAAATTATAATTATAATTGATGAAGTTGCGGGGGAGGAATTTTTTTTTTTTTTTTTTGTGTAGTAAATGACAAGGAGTTTTTGTCGCAGGTGGGAATTGGTAGGATCTGAAAATGGGATTCAGTATGGCCCATTTCCAGTGCCAATGCATGGACTTCCAGCCAGATTTTGGAAAGAATCCACTACCCCTTGATGCTCTCTGGATAATAACTTGATGTGCCAATTGCCATTCCTCCCCTTTTATTTTTTGGCTAAGCACTTCTCATTTTTAGGGCCCCCAAAGCAATTATTTGGGGTTAGTACGATTTTGATTTTTTTTTCTTTTACAACCCATTTTAATTTATCTCATCCCATCAATGATTCAACCCTGTAGTTTGTATCGTAAATTTGATTATATGATATAATGTTATATCTATACTAGTATAGTGTTTCTAAAGTGCTCTGTATCTCTTTTCTTTCTTTCGGGATGGAATGCATTCTAGTATAGTATTTCTTGATTCATTTTGTGGGAATGCAAACAAAATGAATCAAGAAGAACAGTTTTTAGAGTGAAAAGACCACGCGTCAATATGAGAAAAGAAGCCATGGATACCCACCATTGTGGAGGGGAGGGGCTACCAGAGGCTATGCGAAAGCCAGATGTTGGATTCTGATTGGACCAGTTTCAAAAGTGATGGATTTGTCTGTGTGAAGGCCATCCCTCCCCTCCAATCCAAACAACACAAATATTATTTATTTATTACTACTGCTAACTACTGATATGGACCCTGCTACTAAAAATGTGGCTAATAGATGCAACTGACGCCGCCCATCTTCAATATTGGTTTGCCTCCTACCAATGCCATTTGATATTTTTTATCTAACAATTTTGGAGCCATCTCTATGGTTTTCTCCTGCTGATAGTGCCATTTTGTGTCTTGCCTCTGATTCTGGCTCATCTTCATCATTATTTTGCTACTACTACTGTATATCACAATCCTAAACAAGCACCGGCTCATATATTCATGACCAACTTAGCCCCACGATGCAGGCAGGGCAGGGACCATTTCCATTGCAGGTTCCTGTTTGAAATTTTTTGCTAACTTACTGACAAACCCATTAATTTTTCACCAACCCTCCACTTCCTCCATTTTAATGGCATATCACATCGATTCATTTGACAACTAAACCATTTCTTCATCACTTCCTTCAATTATATGTAACTTCTTCTTTTCTTCGCCAACAACAAAAATTGCGCTGTGAATCATATATGGACTAATGGTTGCTCTTTTGTTATTTTTCTATTTCGTTTTACATGCAATAATACTCCTAATACAGATGTTCAGAAACAAATAACACCTATCTGCTTTATCCCTAGTATATATAGTCATGGGTTGGCCTTGTTTTTCATAGTTAAGTAACTAGCTGATAATGTTTAAAATTATGATTTAACATCTTAATTCATCATACATAATCTATTTTCATAAAGAAATAGAACAGAATCAGATGGTAAATTTTATAAAAATGAAGAGAGAATTTTATTATTTCTACTTAAAAACTAAAATTTGTTAGTAGAGATGAATATTCTGCTGTTACATTTAGGCATATGTAGTAAGTTCCATTATTTCCTATAAAGAAAGTTTGAAAACGTAACCAGATATAATTCAGGTGGCTTGAGAAGCAGTAGATGATGTATATTTAAGAATTGCAGCAGTAATTCTTTCTTTGTCTCTGGTTGGAAAAGCTTCCAATAATACTCCATTTTTATAGAAATGGAAGAGAGGCACTGTCTGCAACATCAGTTCAGATTCTTCAAAAAATCAGAACAATTTAAATCACTAAATATTAATATGAATTATATAATTTTTATATATACCTTGATTCTGAGGCGTTCAGCAACCTCAGACTGCTCATCATACTCATCAATTACCTGAAATAACACCATCAAATCAAACATTCTTGAAGATCAACATTTTCCGAAACGTCGTTTTCATAATGTGCAAAACAAATATAACCCTTACATTGTGCTTCAAGAAAATGACAGGAGCTTCTTCATCACCAGCACCTCTGCATAATTTAGCAAAACCTTGCTCTATGTACTTGCAGCTTCCACAAGATGGCCGATAAAAATCTACTACCACTAATGAACCAGTTTCTTTGGCTTTTTCAAGGATTTTAAAGAATTCCTCATCTGTTTTAAATTCTCTAACACACTCTACGGGACAAAGATCCTCATCTTCATCAGATAGATCATCACCTGAATTTCCATTAGCCACACCTAATTTGACTCTTCTACCAGCAGGGTCGCTTTTCTTTAGAAAATCCAAGCCTACAGTTTTTGTGATGGGTGGATTTTTGGCCCAAATAATGCAACATTTGGCTTTACGTTTAGTGTAAAGACGCAATCTTGGAATTACATGAGAAAATCTAGAATCAAATGTTCCATCTGGGTTGCCTCCAAAACCGAAAGAGGCCTTGCAGTTTAGAATATTCTGCTTTTGCATATCAATACATACAATAACCCTCCAAAAGACTCTAACCTTTTCTATGTATATACAGATTCTCGTTTGAATTCAGAAAAATACTTGAGAACAAATATCAAGAACAGCCCACCCAAAAATATTCTCTGCTCTTATCACTACTCCATCATCAACATGAACATACTAGCCAAGACAATTTGATGCATAAATGATCAAAGCTGAAAATGAAAATCATTGCTCAGTTGGAAGATCACAAGTTCATAGCTTTTTTGCATAAAAATATCTATCCAAATTAAGAAAAGAAATTCTGATGTTCGTGTACATATATATGGATACAGTTATACTAATTACAAATATATATTGAAATGAATATTGATCCCTACAGTAGCTTAGATGTTTAATAAACAAAAACCAGGGAAAAAGAAAAATAATTCGAAGTTGGATAGTAGTACCTGTTGAAATTGGAGAGCAGAGATTCATAATTCGCGCTTTCGCCATATCTAAAGTGAACCTTCGAAACTTCGAATGAGAAAATGACACGATACGACATATCTACCTGGTTTCTGCCCGTCCATTTTCTATCCAGAATAGGCTTCTTTTACCTTTTATTTTTTATTTTATATGTAATGGGCTAGGCTAGCTTTTGGGTATATTAGCATGAAGCCACAAAACTTTCAGGCTGGGCCTCAGCCAGCCTTATGCAAGGAGATGTAGCCTAGGGAATGTATGCAAACTTATCTATCTTCTTTAGGGGTGGCAAAAAGTGTCACGACATGCGGACCCAACACAACTAACACGGAAAATAGGTAGATTAGATTAAGTCAACAACACAATTAACACGACACGACACGCTAAAACACAAAAAAAAAATGGATTGGATTGTGAGTTGACTTGTGTAAATGAACCCATTTAAATTAAAGTGTAAAATAATAATTTTCAAACTTAAACTAAACAACTCAGTCTAAACATACGTAACTTAAAGAAATAAAAAAAAGTGAGGTGAGTATAGGTCGGAGAGGTGATTGAGTTCAATATAGAAATTCACTAAAATCTAATGTGGTGGAAACGTTATCATATAGTAGAAATTGGTTATTTAATCAACAATGTTAAAATGTATAATTATATCGTGCAATTGTTACATTTTTATACTTTATGAAATTTATGCAATTCTTTTCCCATTTAGGTAAAAAAAAAAGAGATAGAAAAAGTTGAAAGAGAGGTTATTAAACTCAATTTAGAAAATACAAATATGCATGAAGATTACGATAGAATTTCACAGATCTTATCACTAGTTTCTTTGTTGTAAGATTTCAAATTTAAAAAAAATTAACTATTGAAGTTTTTTTTTAAAAAAAAAATTTAACCTTTATTTCTTCGCTTACAAATTCATTATTTTTATTTTATTTATTTTATAAGTTGAAGATAATAATACTCGTAAAAAGTTTGAGTATTTTATAACTTGAATGTTTTGAATTTAGTTCAATTTAGTAATTTTAAATTTCATTGCTATAATAATTATTTTTTTTCAAGGATTTAACCTAGGCAATATTAACATATTATTATTTCTTTAACTATTTATATATAATTTTTTATTTTTTAATAATTATATTAATTAGGTCAAATTGGTTGTTAAAAAATATAGGTTGATGGGAGAATGAATGTAATATTGTGATAAATGAGTATGTAATATCATATGAATTAAATGAGTGTATCCGGTTAAATAAGTTAGATGAATGATATTATTATAAAACGAGTTACACGTCTCTTAAATGAGTTAGATCGAATCAAATCATTTATTAATGAATTATTAATGGGATGACAAGTTATCGTTACATGACACGAATATAATCACGAATATAATACACGACCACGAATTGTCACCTCTAATCTTCTTATGGGCTATAACGTATTTTGGACGCATGAGAAATGTAGATAAATTAAATAGTATATTTTTTAAAATTTGATTTAGTCAATGGCACAAATTTTAAAAATCGTAGTAAATAATATAATTGTTTTGTTTTTTATATCTCTTTTATTTATTTTTTCAGATGGGAAATGAAAGAAATTTAATTTTGGTTGTTTGAATTTAGAGATTTTCATGGGGAAAAATTAAAATTAAATATGGGATATTGTAGGTGGGTGGGATTTGTTTTAACTTTTAATCTTTGTACTCTATGTATCAACTTATTCTCATCTTTTTACCTACCTAGTTCTGAATTTTTTGACTTGAAATATGATTTTTAAAAAAAATGATGAAGATTTAAATAAGTAATAGGAAAATTATATTTAGAAAAAATATTTTATAGAAAAGAGTTTTGATTCATTTATTTTTTGTGTGGACTTAAGCTGGTACATTAAATATTAGTACCTGTTTCTGATTCTTTTAAAAGAAATGGTGGGCTATGGGCATGTGCACTATTAAAAATTGCATCCACTTATAGATACATTAGTACATTAATTATTTTGTTCTTTTGCCTACCAAATACCTACTCACTCTTTTTTTAGTCTTCTTATTTATAACCGCGTGTCAATTACATGTTTCAGATATTTCTTTTATAATAACATTTTTCTTTTTCTTTTTACTTCCCACAAAATCAAATATACGAATCTATGCTTCAATAATACTTTGTTAGTAACTAGTTTAGCAACTTAACTTTTAAAATTTGATTTTGTTTAGGCCTTCATTTTTGCGTAATAAACTAGTGCTACAATACATCATGGAAGAGTGTGCAACTAAAAAACATATTAATAAAAAATTAGTGTCAAATAATTAACACGAATAAATTTAATATTTGACACATGTCAGGCATCATTAAATATATATAAACTTTTAAAATCTAATATTCATTTGTTTCGTACTGAGTTTTAATTATTGTATTTTACAATTTCCATTAAACATCTGTTTAGGAGTTTAATCTATCCCTATTTTATCCTTTAGAAAAAATTATAAAAATATTTATATAATTTGACATATTACACTAATTTATTTTTGAATTTTTAATATTTATATGTTTTTTCATTCACATATATATGGGTCTTTGCTTAGTCAATTTTGATATATTTTTTTTACAAAAATAATCTTATTTATTATTTGATTTATATGCATAAGTTATAAAAAATTTTAATATTATAATTATTTTCAAATAATTAAATTGAATTATAAATTATTTCACTTGTCTAAATTTCAAATATTATTCCACGTATTGTACGAGTTTAATTTAATAGGTTAATGAAAATTATAAAATTTTTTTATATATTTATTCATTTTTTTAATCTCATAAATATTTATTAATTTTAATTTTTAATGAATTAATGTAATTTCCAATAAAAAACCGTATCACACGAGTTTTATACTAATATGTAAATATAAATGAATATTCTCTATGAATTATATTTAAAAAAAAAAATTATGAACATTCAATAACATTAAATAATAACAATTTAAAACAAAGTTTACCATTTTGGAATATATATTGAAAAAGATGAAATAAAGAATTATTATATTTCTGATCAAGTGAATATTATATTTTTCTTAGTGTTGAGTGAATTTTTTATTATAAAATAAATATTAACTATGAGCTAATATTGACCTTAATATTTTTAAATTAAATATATTATAATGATTATTTATTTTTAGTTGAAATTCAACAATAAAACAATGGAAAATCTCCAGTCTTATTATTATTATAATTAAGACAAAATAGATGAATATAGAAAATTAGTGTAATATATCAAATTACATGTATATTTGTATAACTTTCACTAAAAGATACAATAGGAATAAATTAAAATACTAAACAGATGTGTAACGAAAATTATTACATAAATTATGACAGAAGTATTAAATAATACAATATTATAAAATTCAGAAACAAAACAATGTAATATATTAAACTAACGAATTTTTTATAATCTTCCCTAAATTAAATTAAAAGCAAACTTGTATAATACAAAACTACAAACTTCAATTCAATCACCATTAAATTTCAAATTTCCGAATCTAACATTAAATTTCAAATTTCGGAATCAAGATTAACAATAAGATAAATAAGAATTAATAGTCAAAAGATTAATTTCCATTTCATATACATAAATTTCTATATTTATTTAACTAGATTTTTTATTTATATAATATACTGTCGTTTGTAAACTCACTTAATAGTCAAAATATTAATTTCCATTTCATATACATAAATTTCTATATTATTTAACTAGATTTTTTATTTATATAATATACTATCGTTTTTAAACTCACTTAATAGTCAAAATATTAATTTCCATTTCATATACATAAATTACTATATTATTTAACTAGATTTTTTTTTTATATAATATACTATCGTTTGTAAACTCACTTAATAGTCAAAATATTAATTTCCATTTCATATACATAAATTTCTATATTTATTTAACTAGATTTTTTATTTATATAATATACTATCGTTTGTAAACTCACTTAAATAGTCAAAAGATTAATTTCCATTTCATATATATAAATTTCTATATTTGTTTAAGTAGATTTTTTATTTATAAAATATACTATCGTTTGTAAACTCACCTCGTCGCCGTGGCGCGAAGATTAAATGCGAACGACACGTAAACGCAAAAACGTCAACCGTCAAATTGCCAAAAACCATAGAACATAGGGGGGCGTGCATTTGTTAGCCCATCACCTAATCTACTTTGCTTGTAATTAATCTCTGCAACCTCCTTTCTTATTCTCAACTTCCTTCTTTAAATCCCCTCCTCCCTCCTTTTGCCTCATACCCATCTCACAATATCTGCTTTAATCATTCACAATGGCTACCGAGCTAAAGTCTCAAGCTATTTTGGATCTCTTGGAGAAATTTCTTGAGACTGATGAGGGTCTTCAACTGAGGAAGAAGATAAATCTCGTCTATCAGTTCCATCTCGCCCCCAAGGTAACTTATTTCCCCTCTCTTTTATTCGATTGCTTCCGCGATTTGGATCTTATGCTTCGTATTTGATGTTGAATTGCAGAAAATTGGGGTTGATGAGGTGATTGTCACTGTTGATTTCAAGAAAGGAGTGGTCTCTAAAGGTTTGGGCTTTATTGTATTGTTTCAATTTCATGAATTTCGTTATTATTGTTAGTTTTAGTGATCTTGTGTTATATGAAGTTTATAGATTTGGATCATTATTCTTGTGATTGCCAATTACTGGGATGTTGAATCTGTTATGCTTAATCCTAAGTTGAACAAGTTTTTATCTTTTTAGTTCAACAGTATTTTTGACCCCACTTTTGATGCTTACTAGTTGGCACTTTTTTTTTTTTTTTTTCGAACAAACTACTAGTTGGCACTTGGTGAAGCATATTCAATGCTTTAGCCTAAAGAGTAAGACTAGGGTTCCTTCATATTTCCTATTTTGGACCCCAACCCATCTCAAATTGAACATCAAGTGGAATATTGTAATCTTGGAGTGAACCTAGACTGTTTTTGATTCGAATGACAGAGGAGGGAAATGAGTACAGTGTAATGAATTTAGAGTAGCCTGTTTTGCACCTCTAACATTGAAAGAATTGCTTAGAGTAGTATGGCTCCTTTGGCAGTTTGAGGATGTATAAATAGTGTAGGCCGAGGAATTTTTCTGTATTTGTTTTTATTTTATGTTCGACAAGCTTGATGGTATGTAATGTAATATAGTTGAATCCATTTTTTTGGTGTTTCATAGTAGTAACCGAGTAACTGACTATGCAAGATCACAATATTTCAGGGCCGTATGAAGGTGGTAAGCCTGATGCCACATTTTCCCTCAAGGACGAAGATTTCGTGAAGCTTTCTGAGGGAAAATTAAATCCTCAGATTGCTTTCATGAGGTGAAATCTCGAGTCTGAGTTCCGTTCGTTTCTCAATTTGATTTATTTTCTAGATGCTGACTTCTTATGTATGATGAATCACAGGGGCGCATTGAAGATCAAGGGCAGTCTTAGTGCAGCACAAAAGTTCACTCCTGATATCTTCCCAAAGCCTTCAAAGATGTGAGATTAGCCACAGCCGTTTATTTTTCAAGTTTAAATTAATAGTATTAGGATACCAAGAATCATATTTAGCTATTGATCAACATATGTTGTTGAAAGGTGCATAAACTTCAAAATCTGTAGTTTGCAACAATCTTGAATTACAAAAGTTGCATAAATTTCTTTATTAAATAAGTATGTTAAGTTACACAAACTTAGACTTTATATATTAAATTTAATTGATGTGTTAAGCCTTCTGGCGGATGAGCAGACTTCTAAATCCATGGCTGTGATGGTTGATAATTATCACATTGTCAGATTTGTGTTAAATAGCACATATTTTGGTCGGGGTAAACCGTAAACCTACTATGTGTCTTACATGACATCAAAATTTAAGCTCTTTTACCAGATCTCCAGAAGACAATTTATACTGGGCGGGATGGAGGGGTCTGTCGGTTTGCCCCTACCGATTGGTAAAAAGCATTGACTGCCTATTCTTTCTCACAACTTCGTACCTTATAGTGAATTGGTTAACAGGAAAAATGTGCCCTTAGTGAAATTTTATTACCGTGTCCTCATCTAGAAGAAATTAAATGATACAGGTGACAAATCAAAATAAATATGAAAGCTGCAGAATAAGGAGTAATTAACCTAATATAGAAAAGATCCCTCATCCCTATAACTAAATATATAAAAAAAGATCTAGTTGCATTAACTAAGCAAGGTAGCTTGGCTGGTGATGAACTAGGTAAGCAAGGTAGCTTGGCTGGTGGTGAACTAGGTAGCTTGCCTGGTGATAAAACAAGCTTCATTCTTTCCTTAGGTAGCTTGGCTGGTGATGAACAAGGTAGCTTGGCTGGTGTTAGAACAAACTTCATTCTTTCGTTAGGGGGCATTTGGCTGGTTTTTGTTATTAGAAAGTGGATGGAAAAGTGGCAACATACAGTGTGTTACCCCTAGTGTAGCGCGCTACTTATTGGCTTGTGCAGACTGCATAACATCCAATTCTATCTTATGTCAAAACTTATTTAGGTCAACTAACTCATTAAATACACTTATTCAATACTTCATTACATCATAAATGAACATACAATTATCAATCACAAACAATCACTCCTTATCAATGGCGTTAACTTCATCAAATCATCAACACACACATTATCATCAAAAACATGTAGAATATCAAGGTTAAAGTATCAAACCTCTTTCTAAATGGTAGCTAGCACCCTCTAAACCACTTTCTCTTTCCCCTTATCAAGAGGAAAATGTTAGACATCTCATATATGAAGAAAATGAAAAAGATGGATGATTTAGACTTAATTTATGCATTATAATATAATGAAACTCATGATGCTACCCTCTTATCCCTTAATCATTCATCATTCATTACTTTCATCTTTAAACTCAAAACTCTAAAAACCCTAGATTTCTTACCTTGATTAAACTCTTCCCTTAGCTTGATTTAGGCTTCTAGATGAAGAAGAAGACTTAGTTGAGTAATGTCCTTGAATGGAGGTTGATGCATGATGATGATTTTGTAGAACCTTTGGCTTTTTACCCTTTTGCCTTCACTCCTTTCTTCTTTATTTTGTCTCTTTCTATACCCTTTTTAGTCTTTTCATTTTACTTTATGTTCCCTTTTTCTTTTTTGTTTATCATTCATTTACCATCTTTTTATCTTCTTATAACTCATTTAATATATGTTTACTCATTTTATTTACTTAATTTAATTTAATGCACTCAACCCATGTGACTCCTAATGACTCAAACCGGCCTTGGTTCAACTTAAACCGACTCTATATAAAGAACTCGGAACTAGAATGTTACACAATATATATGATACATGTATACATTTAATAATATTATCTATATTTTTGTTTGACAATATTATACTAGTATTATATATTAGTATTGTATATTGAAATTGTATATACAATAATAGTGTATATGATAGATATTATTCTAGAATTCATATTGTTATATGAAACAATATATATGTGACGCATATATTGTCATAGCGTATGTACGTTACATATAAAGAAAAACAAACACATATATATATCCCAGTTTTAAAAATTTCAAATTTTATTTTTTTGACAAATGAAAATTAAAGAATTTATACACAGCGTTTGAACAATTCTTATATGATTGTTGGTACATATGGATAGTAAATGTTTTACAATCTTATTCACTCAAAAATATACCAAACGAAAACTATCTTCAAATCACAAGAGATGCCATGAAAGTTTCTTCACATCAATTGAATGAAATTTCTATTTTTTCTTCACATGTAGTGAAGAAAAAGCCGTATTTGATATCCATCAAGATTTCTTCTTTTTGATTTTTGGATCTCATTTAAAAAAAGGTGAAACGATTGAAAATAAACAATACAAATAACATAGACTTTAAAGATTGAAAAATCAAAAACAGTAAGATTGATAAGGTAGAGGCAGCGGGAGTGCAAATAACGAGAGAACAATGTCAAAAGTTGAGATGATGGTGAAATGTACGGATGAAGAAGACAAAGGATGAAGAAATTAGACTGCACATGATGAAGATAGGTATGAATATAGAAGACGAATGTTGAGAAAATTATGAAAGATGATTCTGAAATTGTGATGATTGTGGAAAACTAAAAAACAAAAAAGATAATATGTAAATAATAATTTTTAAATGGATTTTTTTAATTAAAAGGGTATTTTAGTCTCTTAATATTAATATGTATTATTTTATTAATTTCTCAAAATTTATACCATTTTATTTTTACAATTGAAAATAAGATTAATATGCTTCTATTTCTCTTAAATTAATGAGATGAGAATTGCTCTTCCACATTTTTTGACACTAACCATAGATCAACAAACATCAAATCCGATAATTGAAGCCACTATCTTTTGTTCTCATCATGTAATTATATACTTACATTATGTGGTTATGCGTTTTTGTTTTCTTCCTTTGGTATAAATATTAAATAATATATTCTCTTATTGATACTTATAATTATTGCTTGAGCTAGAGTTTTGTTTAATCAGAAAAGATTTATTGTGCGAGGGGAATTTTTTTTTTCTTCAAATTATGTGTTAGATCATATATATAAAGTCTGCATATTAAATTTAGTCGGACACAGTTTGCAAAAGATAATCTATTTTGTAGATTAAAATATAATAAATTTTTATCGTTAAATTGTTTAATCATGTATAATTTATAATATAATTTAAATTAATAAAATGTGATTAACTGTATTTAATCTCGAATCTAATATAAAATAAAATCAAAATTGAACGGGTTTTTCAAAACAGGTTTATTATTTTTGATATCTTTGAGTTTATTCTTTAAATTAATAAAAACCAAACTATTTTTGTTATTAAAAAAGAAAAAACACTTTTCCCCAAAATTTCAAATTACCGTTTCGAGTTGTTACTTCCGCGGGTTATTGAGGCTATGCGCTCTTTTATTAAAGTGATGTGTGAACAAAGATGAGGACAAGAAACGGTTTTTTGGAATTACTGGTTACAGGCAATCTTTAGTTAGAGCATTAATGCTGATGATTTAAGCTGTTATTACACAAAAACCCAAAATATGATCAGCGCGGTTTCGGTGTGTCTTGCTCGCCATGATCTGTTTCCCAAGTCTATGTCAATGTGAATATGGACTTTTACCCGCCAATATCCCGCAATTGACTCCCAAAGCAGCCCGCACCCGAATATTCTAAATCAGGAACATTCAATATGCTATATATATTAGCTTGCTTTCACATCGACTCTTCAAACAAACAACGCAATGAGGTTTGTAATATCACTCTGCTTCCTCTCATTCATCCCTTTGCTCACCTCTGCACAATTATTATTTCAGGTATGAGCTTTTGAGGTGTTACTGTATGTACGCACAGATACTTAAATGTTATGATTTATTGGATATTTTGATTTTATTACAGGGGTTCAACTGGGAATCACATAAAACAGCAGGAGGATTGTACAATTCACTCAAGAATTCTATTCCTGATCTGGTTAGTGCAGGAGTTACTCTTGTTTGGCTTCCTCCATGTTCCCAATCAGCTTCACCTCAAGGTAAAATTTTTGAGTTGGAAATCGGTCTATGAATCTGTTCAATATCAATAGATAGTTTGTGGGTAAACTTGGTTGTGTGTTTTTGTGTGTTCAGATCATTTTCTGTTGATAAAACACAGCGCCTAACTTTGTGTTTGATTAAATGTCTGTTAGGATATTTGCCTGGTAGACTATATGATATCGATGCTTCCAAATATGGAAACAAGAATGACTTAACATCATTAATCCGAGCTTTCAAACAGAATGGAATAAAATCCGTGGCTGACATAGTAATAAACCATAGAACTGCTGAGAGGCAAGACTCGAGAGGAATATGGTGTCTGTTCGAGGGTGGAACACCTGATGGTCGCCTTGACTGGGGTCCATCCTTCATTTGCAGGGATGATACTGAGTATTCTAATGGTCAAGGAAATCTTGATTCAGGTGATCCTTATCCACCAGCCCCTGATGTTGACCATCTCAACCCAACAGTTCAAAAAGAATTATCAGAGTGGATGATCTGGTTGAAATCTGAAATTGGATTTGATGGATGGAGATTAGATTTTGTAAAGGGATATGCTCCAAGTATCACTAAAATTTACATGGAACAAACTTCTCCGAGTTTCGCCGTAGGTGAAAACTGGAACGATCTTGCTTTTGTAGATGGGAAGCCTGAATATGATGCTCACCGTGGCCAATTAAAGAATTGGGTTGAAGCTGCAGGTGGTAAAGTCACAGCTTTTGATTTTACTACTAAAGGAGTTCTTCAAGCTGCCGTTCAAGGACAATTATGGATGTTAAAAGATTCAAATGGAAATCCCCCAGGATTGATTGGCATATTGCCACAAAATGCAGTGACTTTTATTGACAATCATGACACTGGCTCTACTCAAAATAGCTGGCCATTTCCAAAAGATAAAGTCATGCAGGGATATGTTTATATTCTTACCCATCCTGGAATTCCATCCATAGTAAGATTTTGATCAATATTTTGATATTTTACCGTTTCTGTATAGGGTTGTTGAATCTTTTCTGTGTTTTGCTTTGTAGTTCTATGACCACTTCTTAGAGTGGGGGCTAAAGGATCCAATTACAAAATTGGCTTCAATAAGGAAGAGTAACGGGATTAATGAAAGAAGCACGGTAAAAATTTTGGCTGCTGAATCTGATCTTTACATGGCGGAAATTGATAATAAAGTACTTATGAAGATTGGACCAAAGATGGATCTTCGTGATCTTCTTCCACCAAATGTCAAGCTTCTAACATCTGGTGAAAATTACGCTGTGTGGATTAAAAATATTTGAAAATATAGTATACTTATTGTATCTTTTATAATAATAATAAACAACCATATTCACATCATTTCATAAAAATAGAAATAGTATTATGTTGTTGTATTGTGAGAAAATAAACTAAAAAATAATCAAATTAAATCTAATGAAGAGCTTTTTTATAAGGTCTTATGTGAACAGCTGACTACATGTCGTTTGACTAATGTAACAAATCCTTTAAAACGGAGGCTTTGAAATTTAATCCGCGCCAAGAAGTTCTGTAGCATGAATTTGCCCTCATCTTCATTACTTCTTCCTTCAAAACCGAATCTTTACACTTTTCACTCGCTGCTCAAATCTTACATTGAATCCGGAAATCGAAAACCACCATTGCTTCTTTTTCGCCAGTTATTACGATCTAATTTGAACCCAAATGACCAGACTTTCTCTTTACTTCTGAAATCCTTTGCTGCTTCGGTACTATCAGCTTCAAATCCGTTAAATGTGAAATCGGAAGCGTTTCAAATCCAAACCCACTTGATAAAATCGGGTCTTGACCAATTTTTGTATGTAAATACTTCTCTTCTTGATTTATGCATGAAATTGGGCTGTGTAAACCATGCACGTAATTTATTTGTTCATATGCCTGATAGAGACACCGTTTCTTGGAATGCCTTGATTTGTGGGTATTCTAGGAATGGGCATGATTTGGATGCATTTCGGCTTTTTGTTCAAATGCTTCGAGAGGGTTTCAGCCCTCATCAAACCACATTGGTTGCTTTGGCCCCATCTTGCGGACAGCGTGAATGGCTATTTCAAGGGAAGTCTACTCATGGTCTTGGGATCAAGTCTGGACTTGATTTGGATTGTCAAGTGAAAAATGCCCTTACTTCAATGTATGCTAAATGTGGAGATTTGGGAAGTGCAGAACTTTTGTTTCAGGAAATGGTGGATAAAAGTGTGATTTCCTGGAACACCATGATCGGTGCCTATGGCCAAAATGGTTTCTTTGATGAGGCAATGTCTCTGTTCAAGCAAATGATAGAGGAAGGTGTGGAAGTCAATCCTGTCACCATTATGAGTCTTCTCTCAGCAAACGTTCACCCGAAATCTACCCACTGTTATGTGATTAAATCTGGTCTTATCAATGATGCCTCAGTAATTACATCAGTAGTTTGTATATATGCAAGATGCGGAAGTACTGAATCTGCAGAACTGCTTTACTGGTCTTTGCCACAGGAAAACTTGGTTTGCTTGACTGCAATTATTTGCGGCTATGCTGAGACTGGAAATATCAGTTTGGTTGTTGAATGGTTCACTCATATGCAGTGGTTAGATATCAAACTAGATTCAGTTGCAATGGTTAGCATCCTTCATGGGTTTGTTGATCCTGCTTACATAGACATTGGGCATGCTTTTCATGGTTATGCATTAAAAAATGGATTGGACTCTTCTAATTTGGTTGCAAATGGACTAATTACCATGTATTCCAAGTTTAACGATGTTGAAGCTCTATTCATTTTGTTTTCCGAAATGCATGAAAAACCATTGATCAGCTGGAACTCAATGATATCTGGTTGTGTTCAAGCTGGAAGAGCAAGTGATGCCATTTATTTATTCTGTCAAATGAAGATGTATGGACATAATCCAGATGCCATTACTGCTGCCGTTTTACTGTCTAGTTGTTCTCAACTTGGGCACTTACGATTTGGTCAGAGACTTCACAACTACATTCTGAGGAACAAACTAGAAGTTGAAGATTTTGTAGGAACTGCTCTTATAGACATGTATACCAAGTGTGGGAGCATAAAACAAGCAGAAAGAGTATTCAAGAGCATTGATGCTCCATGTCTAGCCACATGGAACACAATGATCTCAGGCTATAGTTGGTATGGATTTGAAGATAAGGCATTAAACTGTTACTCTGAAATGCAGCAGCAAGGGGTAAAACCTGATAAGATTACATTTTTAGGAGTTTTGGCTGCTTGCTCCCATGGAGGTCTTGTTCATGAAGGGAGAAGGTGTTTCCGGATAATGACAGGAGAGTTCGGTATGTCGCCAACTTTGCAACACTCAGCATGCATGGTTGGTCTCCTTGCTCGTGCAGGTTTATTTGAGGAAGCACTGTCATTTATGAAGAATATGGAGACTGAACCTGATTCTGCCGTGTGGGGTGCTTTGTTAAATGCTTGTTGCATACACCAAGAAGTCGAGCTCGGGCAATATGTGGCGAAGAAATTATATTTATTGGATTACAGAAATGGTGGTCTTTACATAATGATGTCAAATCTGTATGCAGTTACAGGGAGGTGGGATGATGTAGCAAGGGTAAGGGAGATGATGAGAGGTACAGGAGGAGATGGCATCTCAGGAATTAGCCAAATTGAGGTGACTGCATGGGAAGAAAACAATACTAACTTGTACAATGATGCATTTATTTGCAGTCCAAATGGTTTGCAGCTTTTATTTTCATAATAACTCCTTAATTCTTTTTTGTGATTGCTTATCTATAAATTAAACCCCAGAAAGGGATCTCATAGCTTCCAGAGTAATTTTCAACTACTTATCTCTTTCGGAACTTGCAAAGTTTATATATTCAAAATGTACAGAACTTAAATGACCCTTCACAGATTTTGAAAAGGATTAATCTTATTCATTTTAAAGGATTTTATTGGAATTAAGTTTGACTGGAGACTATGGGTTTGACCCACTTGGACTTGGAGAAGATCCAGAAAGCTTGCTAGTTCATGCTCGCTTTGCAATGCTTGGAGTTGTTGGAATTCTTTTCACTGATGTAAGTGTATACAACCTATCATTCTTTCTTCTTTATTTAAATATCAACTGCAATTTATATCAAAATTGGCTAATTTCATGATTCATACTATATTGCAGCTTCTACGTGTGACTGGTATTTGCAAACTGCCAGTTTGGTATGAAGCAGGTGCAGTAAAATTTGAATTCGCTAGCTCACGAACTTCGCTCATTGTTCAACTACTCCTAATGGGGTAAATTTGATTATTTTTTTCATAATTTTCCCATTCTTGATTTAAAATGGTACAGATTTTGTTATATCAAGATCCTTGGTCTGTTTTGTTTTGTTTTTGCTCTTCTTGCTTGGTGTAGCTATGTTGAAACAAGAAGGTATGTGGATTATGTTACCCCTGGATCTCAGGCCAAGGAAGGTCCTTTTTTGGAATGGAGGATTCACTACAAGGCTTGGAACCTGGGTAATTTCATCAATTTAGAGAATTAAAACAGCTTTTTCAATTCAAAAAACTGTTTATTCTAAAACAAGAAAATATACAGCTACCCTGGAGGTCCTTTACTGAATCTTCTTGGCCTGGCTGAAGATATAAAAAAGTGCTCATAAGTCATAACTGGAAGCTTAAATAGATCATAAATGGATGAACTGGTTGAAATCATTTTCAACTTGCCCCTGATATTGATCATCTCAACCCAACAGTTCAAAAGAATTATCAGAGTGCATGAACTGGTTGAAATCTGAAATTGGATTCGATGGATGGAGATTTGATATAGTAACGGGCTATATGCTCCAAGCATTGCTAAACTTTACATGGAACAAACTTCTCCAATTTTCGCCATAGGTGAATACTGGAATAATCTTGCTTTTGTGGATGGGAAGCCTGAATATGATGCTCACCGCAGCCAATTAAAGAATTGGATTGAAGCTGTAGGTGGTAAAGTCACAGCTTTTGATTTCACCGCTAAAGGAGTCCTTCAAGCTGCCAGTTTAATTCTAACTTGGGATCTTCTAAACTAAGAATAATAGAAAGTTAAGAGTTCAAATTGCTTTTGGATGTGCAAAAAGAAGACTTTTGAGGACATATGCCTCAGGGCCAACTGGGTTCTGGTGGGCCATCTTATAATAAACATTCCATGTACAAGATAAGTTTCTATTTTGGATGGTAGTTGTATACGTGTTCTTCGTGCAGGCCTTGAGTTAAGGATTTGTTGATAGATTAACAGAAGAAAGAAAAATGGCCATTGCAATGGGAAGAGCATTGCTTGTCCTCCCATGTTCTTATTCTTCTTCTTCTTTGTGCTTCACATCAAACAATATACACAGGTCGTCATTAGGAGCAGTGCATACATTTTGGCCTTCTAAAACAGGAACCACTTCACCTTATAGCCGAGCTGTAGTTCGTGCCCAGCACCAGCAGCGCCCCACATGGCTTCCAGGGCTTGACCCTCCTCCATATCTTAATGGAACGTGAGACCCACTTCCCTCTCTCTCTCTCTCTCTCCATATATATATATATATATATATATATATATATATAATGTGTATAAATCTTATTCTTTAAAGAATTTTCTGGAATTAAGTTTGCCCGGAGACTATGGGTTTGACCCACTTGGACTTGGAGAAGATCCAGAAAGCTTAAAGTGGTATGTACAGGCAGAGCTAGTTCATGCTCGTTTTGCAATGCTTGGAGTTGCTGGAATTCTTTTCACTGATGTAAGATAGGTATCTTCTTTCTTCTTTATTTAAGATCTATTGCATTTTTTATCAAAATTGGTTAGTTTCATACTATATTTGCAGCTTCTACGTGTGACTGGAATTCGCCAATTGCCAGTTTGGTATGAAGCAGGTGCAGTAAAATTCGAATTCGCTAGCACGCGAACTTTGCTCATTGTTCAACTACTCTTAATGGGGTAAATTTTATTTATTTTTTATTTTTTCCCCTTTGATGATGAAAAATAGTACAGATTTTGCAATTCAAGATCAAGAATTTTGGTCTCCTGTGTTCTGTTTTGTTTTTGTTCTGTTTGCTTGGTGTAGATATGTTGAGACAAGAAGGTACATGGATTATGTTACCCCTGGTTCTCAGGCTCAGGAGGGATCCTTCTTTGGAATAGAAGATTCACTACAAGGCTTGGAACCTGGGTAATTCCATCATTTTACAGAATAAAAAGTCTTTTTCACTCCAGAATAAAAATGATTATTATTCTAAAACAAGAAAATATACAGATACCCTGGAGGTCCTTTACTGAACCCTCTTGGCCTGGCTAAAGATATAAAAAATGCTCATAACTGGAAGCTTAAAGAGATAAAAAATGGTAATTTTTCTGTCGACTCCTCTTTCAAATGTTGATTAATTTTTTTCCCCGGGTAACGACAATACAAGAGGGGTTATATAAATTAGATTGATCGTGCATTACAATTTGCAGGAAGGCTAGCAATGGTGGCAATGTTGGGTATATTTGTGCAAGCAGCAGTAACTCATGTAGGTCCAATTGATAACCTTATGGAGCACCTTTCAAATCCCTGGCATAATACCATTGTTCAAACTCTCACTAAACCTGTTTCCTAATTTCAACAGAATGTAATTAATTACTTATTGCAGTTTCTCAATTATAATAACAATATTCCTGTTATCTATGTTTTTTTTAATGTGGTTTAGACATTTGTTAAAACGATTCAATTATAATAACAATATTCCTGTTATCTATGTGGTTTTGACATTTGTTAAAACGATGAAGATTAAAAAAAAATCCGACCTGCCGGATTCGAACCAGCGACCTAAGGATCACAGCTGTCTTACTACAGTCCTCCGCTCTACCAACTGAGCTAAGGTCGGTCTTGAATATCATCTTCACATAAATAGTTTTATCCTATTCACTAGTCCAAAAAATTCTCCATTTGCGATCTGCTAACAAAATTCTAGCAGTTTCAAGTTTTAAAATCATTGAACTTCCAATACATAGAATTGAAAAATTGACGTCTGAAATCCAATAAATACTATGGCAGAAATTCAAATTAAATTTTGGAACGTTCAATATTTTTCATATATTTATACTACGAGGGGAAAAACCATATAAAACAGCCGAATAAAAAAAAAACAAAAAATCCTTTCATTAAAATCAACCTCAAAACTTTACAATGATCGGACATGATGTTTAAATTTCACAAACCTATAAACTATACAGTACAGAAATAACTTATTATGTCCTTCCTCAGCAAAACACAAAAACAAAAAACAATATGAACCCACCAAAGCTAACCAACCATTTCTTTATCTGTGACCAAAAAATATATGTAAGGCAACCAACTTATCATACACAAATTAATCAACATTTACATTCCTGTAACAACTCCGTATGATCATATATATCCATCTTGTGCGGTGAATGCGAAAATAAATGCCCAAATGAGGTAAAACTGCAACCACTAAAGCAGAGACTTCTGTTTCTGTTCCTGGTTCTACAGCATTCTTACCCTGTCTTGGATGCATGATGAGTCCTTTTCCTTGCTAAGAACATTAAGAACCGAGGGAAAAATGATTTCTTTTTCTTCTTGTGACCCTTCACTTCTGGGGATGATTCAGTTTCCGTGGTTGCTTCATTTTCATGCGCCTTTGGACTCGATACACGTTCTGCTGCATCATCTGGAGCTTTGCTGAGGCTAGCTTCTTTGTCGTTTTCAAAGCTTGCCCTTGGACTCTTCATTGGGTTAGCAACTCCTTCTATGGGTTCACCACTCTTTCGCTTTTGCTCATGTTCTGCTCTCCACTTTCGCAACTCCTGTTCTACACCTAACTTACCTTCCTTGGCCTTCTCAGCCCTTTCCATTGCGAGTTTTAGTGCCTCCCTCCGTGCAGCCATCTCTTGATTCACTTCTTCCAACTTCTTTGCAGTTTGCAACTCAGACTGTTTGGCCTCCTCAATTTGAGCAATTGCAGCTGCCACCCTTGCATTGGCCTGTTCCTCAGCATCATGAGCTTGTTTGCTCAACTCGTAGTACTCCTCTAAAGAAAGTGTTACACCCAGCGGTGTGTCTTCCTCCTTGTTGCTTTGAGCTGATTCACTCTCTTGCAATGCTTTAATAGCAGCTAATGCCAATTTTTCAGATGCCCTGGAAGCCTCTATTTCTTTTCGAGCGGCAACTAATCTGCTCTCCATTGTACTTGCTCCAGCCTTTGCTTGTTCTGTTTCTTCCATTGCCTTGCGCAGTTCTTCACGAGCCAATTGAGCTCGTTGCTTCGCCTCATCAGCTGCTTGTGCTGCTTGCTGCAGTTGCTTGGGCAGTTCCATCATCTTCTCTTTTGCTTCTTTCTCTTTCATCTGAACGACAGCTATTTCTGACCTAGTATTGTCCACCTCAGCTTCAAGAGAAGAAACTGCTATCAATGCCATTCCTTCTCTTTGCCTCATTGTGGCAAGAGACGATTTTTCTTTCTCAAGCTCTGATTGTAGCGATGTGGCAGCCACCTTCAAACAATTCACTTCATCAGTTGCTTTCTCTATATTTAACCTCACTTCTTCCAGTTCCTTCTTTGCCGAAGCTACTGCTGCATGTATGTCACTGTGAGATCTCTTCTGAGGTTCCACTTCTTGCTCCTCTATTTTGTCCACTTCACCAGTTTCCGACTTTTGTTTAGATTCCATATAAGCTGCTAATTCAGCTTTCAGATCACGTAACAAAGCTGAAGCAGCAGCCAGTTTTGATTTAGTATCCTTCGATAAAAGAATTTGCTGGTTAAGTCTTTGTAGTTCCTCTTCTGCCTGCTTCAATTCTTTTTCCCAGTGGAGAGAATCCTGCTCTCTGGCCATGGCTGCCCCAATTCTTTGTTCCTCGGCCTCCAGATGGGCAGCATGTGCAGACTCTAAGGATTCTTTTGTGGCAATAAGCTCAATAGTTAGGTCCTCCATTGTCTTCTCAACTTCCTTTGCTGCAGAAAGAGCTTCTTCTGCTTTCTTTGCAGCTTCATCTTTCTCAGCAATCAAAGAAGCATAATCCTTTCGCATTGTTTCCAACTCAGCATTAACAGCTTGAAGCTCTGAAACTGCAGCTGCATGCCTGGCTCTAGCAACCTCAAGCTGAGCCTTGGCTGCAACACTAGCCTCATCAGCAATCCCCTGTTCCAGTTCTTCAACCCTAAGCTTTGCAAGTTCAGAATCCTGTTTTGCTTGATGCTCTTCTGTTTGAGCCCTCTCCAGATTGAGCTTTAGCTCTTCAATAAGTCTTTTAGTGCTGTCCAACTCCTTAAGAACTTGTTGTTTTTCCCGTTCAGCATCCTCTGACCGTTGCCTAAACTCGGGCATTTCTTCCTGTACCTTCTCTAGCTCTTGTTCCACAAGCTTGCGTCTCTTCAGAGTCGACAAAAGAAATTTTATAAAGTTAGTGTTTGATATTAGCACCAGAAGAAAAAAAAAAAAGAATGGATGAAATGATGGGAAGAAGAATATTTGACTAAAATCCGGATTCTGCTCAAATTCTAAGAAAGAAAGCCTTCCACTTGAAAGAAACAAAGATCTCCATGATAAATTAAATTGCATTATTGTTCAGAAGCAAAAAACTCTGACAAAACCTTGAAAACAATAACACAAATAAATAGATCACGGTGATTACATGAAATTTAATTTTAGGAATAAACCAAAATAAATTCCCTATTGAAGAAGTAAATTATTTTTCTCTAAAAGACAATGTGGGAACCTGAAATGTGTCACTATCACATGCTAATTGTAAACAAGAACAATTTCAGAACCTAAAGTTAAAAAATGTGCTTTCATTGCTTTCTTTGCTTTATTCAAGTGTTTTTCCCTACTAATTGAGTTGAGAAATCAAACTGTATCGATTGTTTTATAGATCATTCTGCAAAAATGGAAAGATTTTAAATTTAACTGTTTCAATTGAATTTAATTCAATTATTTAATTCAATTTCGAAATTCTTACAAATCCAAATTTAGAATTCGAAATTGAATTAAAAATATCTTCATTTCAAAATTCAAATTCTATTGGTCCCCTTTTCTCCATCAAAACCATGTCTTGGAATTCCCAAATACAAATTACAAGCCATCATCGCATCAGCACAACAGTTATTACCACAAATAACTCATGCTGCCAAAGCCACGTTCCAACAACAGACGGCTTCTCTGCCCCCTCTGGAACTAGGCATTACCACATATTGCAAGCATAAAATGGTACATGATCATATTTCGTCAATCATAGAAAACATAAAATCACTTCTATTAGTACATCAAAGGCGATATCTAAGATGCTCTGCCCCATAGACAAAGCACATTCCATGTATTACACATCCATTTATCAAACTGCGTTTCTAACAATCCTTTGTTAACGATGTTGTTCCAGTTTTTATTTTCAGTGACCCTTATGCAATCATATCCAACCTAATTACGGAATTATTAAAACTTAGCAAAAAATTGACCAGAAACAAATATCCTTGGAGTTTGGATGCCTCCTCCTAAAAGGTGCCTATAAGTTAAAATCAAATAACATTCATTTCCTCCCTGAGCCACTACTAGTCTCTACCATTAACACACTATTACAAATAGATTTGCAATTTAGACATCTACAGACATAATACTAAGTTTTCCTGCTTTACATTAAGAAAAAAAAGGT
This sequence comes from Croton setiger, assembly GCA_948099555.1. NCBI lineage: Eukaryota > Viridiplantae > Streptophyta > Magnoliopsida > Malpighiales > Euphorbiaceae > Croton > Croton setiger. Next base: position 54,514 of record CANUEY010639924.1, read on the forward strand.
GAAAAGCAAAAATCTTTTTGCTGCTTAATAACAAAAAACATAGACAAGTATTGGTGAAATGCTCCAAACAAGGTATCAATGTGAAGAAATGCAACAGGATAGTGGTATTAGTAACAAAAAGAATATCATATTTACCTCAACAGTTTGAATTTTGTGAGCTTTCCAATCAACAATTCCCCCAAACTTGGAAACAGCTTGTTTAACAGATTCAAAAGGTGCTCTTGTATCAATAAGACCTCTGCTTATGTCAGCCTGCTTAACATCTTTAGATGCTGTGGGAGGCGAAGATGTTTTGACAGCAGGAGCAGCAATTTTTCCATATGGAAAGACAAATTCATTTGTTTGCACTTTAGTGTCTACACGAGGCAAATCACGCTGTTGAGGTTGCAAGCCTGTATTAGGAGGGGCAGCAACGGGTATAACATCATCTATATGAATGCTGGGATTATCAACACCATTTTCTTCAGACTGCTGCATGTCAGAATTCTGCGTCGTTTTGGTTTCTTCATCACAGTTCAGCCCATCTGCAGAAGCTTGGATGTATTCAGTTTTCTCTTCGCATTGTCCATTGGAAGATACTTCAATTGTTGCAAGTTTTTCTTGAGATTCTTTTGCCTTTAAGGGATCTGGTGTTACCTCACTTTCTGAACCTTCCTTGACAATACCTTGAACATTTGTCTTTGGTATATCAGCCAATGAAGTTGGTGCTGTATTTTCTGTCACAGGATGTTGAATTTCATCTGAATTTTGTACTGTTAGATGCTGATCTTGGCCCAGAACAGGGGTATCTGTAAAACCTTGGGCAGATGTGGGACTAGAATTCTCCACAGCTGGCAACTTAGATGTGGGACTAGAATTCTCCATTGCTGGTAACTTATTCTCAGATTCTACTTTCCCATTAGTAATAGGGCTCACGGGGCTTTCTTTTTGAGAATGATTATTATCTTGGGAGGACGGAGAAGAAGCCTCTGGTGGAGGTAAAACTTCAGCAACTTTCCCTTCCTCCATCAGAAAAAAGATTTAGCAAATTATCCGACTCCTGTCAGAAAACCATAAGAAACAAAAGGCTTAATTTGAAATAAGATAAGCCAATAAAAAGTTCAGCAGCAAGAATTTAGAATGTGACAGCAACACTATATGAATGCAACAACGGAATTTGTCACCAAATATCAAAGCAGACATTGCTAATCAATTTATTTAAATCCAAATACCAAAACAAAACAAAAAATATCAATTTGATTTTCACTGATGAGGCAAGGAATCAATTCAAATACGCAATGCTGGATTTGATTACAAGTTAATAGTTACAATTTACCCTGTAATATATATAATTGAAGCATCAGCTATAAAACCCTGAGTTCTGTTCACACATTTTAAACATCAAATACCACAAGAAACTAAATCATCTAATTATAATTACAATAATGAAAGCTAGAAATAAGTTTAACAAGAAAAGCACACATCTTTCTATCATTCTATCATCCAATTCCCAGCCAACGCACCTTAATGCGAGGATTTTGGTAGTAAAATAGTCAATTAAGAAATAAAAACAAAAATATAAGCCAAATAACAATCAATAATTCCATTTATGCTACATTTAATTGCAGAAAATAATGGGTGAAAAGAAGACAAAACCCAAAACTTAATATCCACAATAAAGATGCATATTGACTGATTTGCTCAACAAGCATATAGACATTAAAATCACCTGTAATTCAAATCAAAACCAATAAACTGAAAGCTTCATTTATGAATTCCGAAAAAGCCGTTGGCTGGGTGTAAGAAACCAAAGTCAACGTGCAGAATTCAAATTCCCAGAATTCAATTCTAGCAGCTTCCAAACAGGGGAAAAGATAAAAGTTAAAAGAAAAATAAGTTCAAAACACGGAATTCCAAATCTAAGCTGATTGAAGCTCAACCAAAGCATGCAAAAAGGAGGAGTTGAAGAAGAAGGAGGAAACAGAAAAGAAAAGAAAACACATACCAGGATTATCGAGAAAGAAAAGGAAAAGAGAGAATTGCAAGGAAATTAAGGATCCGTGTTTGAAATTATATTGTGAAATTTTAATAGTAAAGCTAAAAATAGGATTAAGACTAGAGATTAAAACGGAGACAAAGAAAACACGTGCCGAGGAGCTGGAGCCTGCCTAGTTTTACAGACTTAGATCCATCTGTAAACTTTCTCTTCTTCAATTCAAGATTAGATTTTTGAAAAATAAATAATTTCTGTTTCTGTCTTTTTTGTATTATTATTTTTTAATGCAGAGAAATTGAAGGAGGAAATTAACAGTTTTAGCAGTAGCAGAAGTGTAATCTAGTAGTAGTACTGGGTGGTGGTGGTGGATTTTCACGGAAAATCAAAAATCTTTTGTTTTTTTTTTTTTTTTTTTTTTGAAAAAGGAAGAAAATGGAAAAAGACAAGCAATGTCAATGGCGTCAGTGGCTGCTAATTAAACTCTGACCTTTCTTTTCCGTTAGTCCTGGTTTGTATTTTTATTGTATGAAATTTATGACTGTGAGAGTATGAGGTCCCAGAATAACATGAATAGGTTAAAAAAACATTAACCTTATCCCATTCATTTATTTATTTCGTATATTATTCGTAAATTTATTTATTTTTGGGTAAACAATAATATTCGTTAATTTATTAATTTTTAAAATTTGAATTATACTTGCCTTTCAAAAATAAAAATTGAATTATAAAAAAAATTGAATTATACGTATAAATACATATTAGACTAATTTATCCCTATATTTTACATAATAAGTTATTATATCCTTGATATTTATTATATCCTTGTTATTTAGACAAATATATGATTTCGTTTCTCTCTTAATTTTCTATCCTAAGTCAGTTAACATATTTTAATAATTCCCAAAATACCTATATAGCCATCATCTTCTTCCTGCTCCAAACATGGACAATTAATTTATTTTTCCAATCAATAGCATTAATATTTGGAATTTAGACAATGAATAGCATTCATCACACTTTTCACTAATTCGTATTTTCAAAATGGAAATTCAACCATTCAAAAGGTTATAATTGGAATTCAACAATTAGAAAATTTATTAAACTATCATCTCTATTTTCATATATTGAAAAAACAATTTCTCTGGGTTTATGTGATTTTGTCAAATAAGTTCTTAAATTCTCGTGATTTAAAAATTAGGCTAAAAAACCGTTAAATTATGTTGTCATTCTATTGATTTTTTTTATTAAATTTAATGACTAAAATATCCTTACATAAAACATTATTTTATCACCATCATTGTTATTGGTGTTATTATTAAATCATCATTATTGTCATTATTATTATTAAATCAATATTTTTTTTTTTTGAAAATCAGATTTTTTTTGCAGTTAATGTATGGAATTGAAATGGTGACAGTATGAACAAGATAGCAGAGTCAATCTTCTTCTTCTTGTCGATGCCTTCACCCTATTACCGTGTGACCTCCATCGCCACCACTACCATCCTCATCTTCTTCTTTCCTTTTTTTGTTTCATCAGAAAACCACAGAGGGAGAGAGAACCATCAGAGAGGCAAAACTTTCGAGAAACGCCATCACCCTTTTCGGCCTTTACACGATGATAAGAGATTGTTGTTCGAAAGTCCATGACGAAGGCTTTCTGATGAGGTTAGCTTTGCCACTTGATATGCCATTTTTGGTGACTGAAGAGAGAGACTGGAGGGTTGCCGATAGAGATTCTGACATCCTTCGGTCATCGTATGATGAATCTAAAGGTAGATTCTAACTCCTCTCACCGTTCTCTTTCATTTGATTTATAGTTTGGCTTGATATGTTGATTTTTTCAATTTTAATTTTTTAGCAAAGAATTGGCAGGAGATAACCTATTGATCTTCCTCTTTTGTTAATGAAAGTGTAAATTTTTTAAGGTGCGGTTTTGAGTTAGATTTGATTTGAGAATTGATTTTTTTTTTTTTTCCAATTTGTTGTATTTTGGAGTTGGAGACTTGAGATTTAAGACTAATCGTGTAATGTTCGAACTATACTTCATCGAGAGATGGTGGTGATGTCAGTGGCAACGAGGACGACAACGATGGAACGGTGACAGGTGGTTTTTTTGGGCAGTGTAATATTCTAGTGTGTTCTCGAAGCTTTGGATGCCTACAGTTTATGGGTAGATTTGGCTTTTGATGATGATGATGGATGGTGATTAATGGTGACAATGATGATGAATGGTGATGGTAGATGATGATTTTAGATGAGAACATTTGATTACAAAAGGATGAAGACGCACAACAAGGAATGAAGGAGACGATTTGTATTTTCTATTTTTTAATATTAAAATATAAAATAAAAATTAAAATAATTTCATTAAATAAATTAATGTACTTTAAAATAAATATTAAGGGTATTATTGTATTTTAGAAAAGAATTTTTTGACTGTTTAAAAAATACTTAAGCTTACCCTTAAGCATAGAAACATAATAATGTAGTGTATGACAATGATATGATTGTAATTATTGTATTCTTAACAAAAAAATTAAATGAAAAAGAAGTATGTAATAATTGCTAAAATAATTATTTTCTCTAAAAAAGCAAGCCATTCTAAAAAGTAATAGCCTACAAATTCTATCCACGGCATAAAGCACTTCCACCCGATTTTAGGTATAAAATAAGTCCAACCAAACGGCCCACCGACCACCGTGACGGCGTGACCCAAAACTTTCTATTTTAATACTATTTGAACACATAAGAAAAAAAGTTGTCAAGCAGCTGCTAGGTTTATAACATGACTAAAGAAGTTGAAGTCTCCAAAATCTTTTGAACCCTAAATCGCAAGAAAACAACACGAAGAGCGATTCTGTCTAACTGAAGTGTGAATGTGATGATTTCTGCATAGCGTTCACCTCGAAAATGATGATAATATAAATCGATACTTCAATCAGAAAGTAAGGTCGAAATCAATTTTATTATTGAGAAGAATGGATTTGAAGGTTATACATATGAGAGAACAAATTACTCTAATGGAAGTTGAGAAGAATCAATTGAAGATGAGAAGTATGATTGTTGAATAAAAGGCTTTGAAGAGAAAGAATGGTACAAACTAATCGAAGACAACTTTGTGAAACCGAAAAAGAAGAGTGATGGTGTTGGCCATTGTAATGAAAAGATTACTTGTATTTTTTGTTGTGACTAACAACATTCCAACATTCCTTTCACTAATTTTTACTTTACTTCTTCATGAGGATCTCTTATTCTTCGGTTCTTAGAATAATTATTATTAAATTTTTATCCAGCACAACCTAAATTAACTGTCTGCAACCATTATAGGCTATGAATTGGTAACAAAAATTAAATTAATAAATCGTACTAAGTTCTATAGAGTCAGAGTTTCAAATACAAAAATTTGATCATTTACCTCTGTATATAAATCAAACAATTCGAGATTGATTCGGCGTTTTATTCCGAAAAAATTCGATTCGACTCATATTCGAAATTTAAACAAGCCGAATTTTCGAATTCGGATATTTTACAAACTGAACTTGAACCGTATATAACTATTCGTGAAC
>CANUEY010640068.1:0-10559 GCA_948099555.1 Croton setiger
TATTTAATAAAAAATTATAATAAATTATAAAAATTAAGAATATTTTATAATAAATTAAAAAAAACTAAAAAATTTTAAAAAAAAAAAAAAAAAAAAAAAAAAAAACATAACGATATCATAAATTCTTAAATGTCTTATTTATCAATTATTTATAGAATAAAAACTTTGATCTACCCGAATATGTCTTAATGTATACTATTTGTATTATCCTATATTAAGGCTTATTTTCATCTAATGTACCTAATTTTGACCGTTATAACAATAACATATTTTGAATTTGTAATATAAAGGTATTCTAATTTACAAAATTGTAATAAAAATGTGTATATAATCGATGGGTTTTCAACAGGTTATAAGAATTAAAATATAATTTTATTTAAATTATTTAAACTTTAGATAAAAGATATATTTATCATTTTGACCCTCTAATTTAATAATATTATTTTTTAAAATTGAACAAATTATTTTTTTGTAAAATTATTTCTTTTAGATGATGATGATAAATTTAATCAATTAATTAAAATTATAAATGAATCTTAAATTTTTAATTCAAATCATACGGTTGTAAAATGAAATCTACATTTGTTCTAAAAAATTATTATTTTTAATTATCAAATTTAATGTAATTTATGGTTCAAAAGCGATTTGTCGTGAATGATACTTCGATCGTTAAAGCAAAAATCGCTTTCCTCACTACATCACGAGTGCTCTCCTGAAAGTATCACTACTAAATACGAATTTTGGGTTTTCAATTTGAAGATTAAATATAAATAGAAGTGTTATATTATGTGAGCTTAGCAACTCTAGCTAGCTACTCCTTGAGAGCCACTTTTATCATATGATATTGGCCTCTAATGCAATTTGAGCAGTTATAGGCTGTACGAATCCCGTCTGACGGGATTTTTTTTTTTCCATTTTTTAATTTTTTTATTTATTAGATTGTTTATATTGAATTCTACATTTTAATAAACTTGATTGTACGGTAGAAATTTATTATATTATACGTTAGATTTACAAAATAGGTTAAATTTTACAAATTTTAAATTTTAATCTGGAGAGTTTATACGGATGATTTAAAAAGAATAAAACAATATAAGAAAAAAGTGATTCTCGTCACAATAAATCTTTTCCGAATGCAAAGATACCCTTAGATATATGAAAGTTCCCAGTTTGTTACCTAGCACATGATTTTCACATATGCAGGGCTGATCTTTGGTTTTTGCATGTCTTGCTAGCTGATTCTGAAGAGCTCTTTGATGCATCAAACAGGTTTTTAGTGAAGGGTTTTGATTATTGACCTACAGAAATCATTAAATGATTCAAAATGAAATGAATTCTATGTATCACTTATAAATCCTATATTTCAAATTCATCAATACCGATGAGGGATTAGTATAAAATCGACATAAATGTTACAACTACGAATTTAGGCGATTTTTAGTAGGCATAACCCAATTAATAGCGATTATCTTGTATAAATTTCTTTGTAATATTACAAACGAAATCATGTTATATAATCACTAAGACAACGTCACGTTCCACTGAATGCTACCAACCATTAGCTTTGTGTAAAATCAAGAACACACGACAACAGAAATTTTCACTTAAAGATTTCATGATATTGCAAAAAATTAAAATACAGCTTTACCCGGTCTGGGATCAAAAGATCCCAATTTCACATCATTATTAATACAACATTCTTTTGTTGTGTATTTGTATTTGTATTTGTAATGTTTATAAAACTCTCAGCTTGTTGAGAAATTTTCAAAACATCTGACTTTACAGATTTCTCACCTGAAAAAGGCCACCAGGTGAAGATTGCAGGCTTATCATATCATATCATAAAGGAAGAACAGAACTGCTGCTATTCCTGCCATATCTTGCCAAGAACAATTTCCCACCACAAGAAATTGATCTTTTCAATGAACTTGGCCCAATTTGCAAAGATCTCACAATCGAAGAACTACCCATCAACTTAGTTAAGCTTTGATTTCCACTGAATCTTTTTGAACCATTTCCTAAATTCGATTCACTCCGTTTTACCTGCTCTGTTCTTGAATTTCGATTAGATTGTAATTGATCAATAATTGCCAGATCTTGACTAATTTTCAAAGCTGATAAGGAATCTAAAGAGATTGATCTTCTAATTGGTTGTAACTCATCTTCTACTCTGCTCCTTGTATTATTATCATTTACTTCTTCTTCTTCTTCTGTTGCCTCTTCCTGCTCTGTTCTTGCCCCCAATTCACCATCTCCTCCTTCAATTTCTCTACCAGATTCTCTACTATTTTCCGAAACTCCAACACGGGTTTCTTCCCCATTTCCACTACTCTGATCAGTATTACTCACTGAAGAAGATGCAGCTGCACCCGAACTCGAATTCGTAACGATCGGAGCCCGACAATTTGGGCAATTTGTATGTGATCTAAGCCAAGTATCAATACAAGGAATATGAAAAGCATGACTACACTTAGGTAAAAGCCTAACAGTTTCATCTTCTTCAAATTCATTTAAGCAAACAGAGCAATCTGTTCCTTCAATAAGCCCATCGCTTCTTTTATACTTACAAACAGAAATTGAATTAATAACTGATGGTTGCAACCCAACTGTATGTATATACCAAATCGGATGATCAAGTACAGGACCATGATCCTCATCAAGAAATTCTTGATTAATTTCATTTCTTGGTTCCTCTATTTCCCCTGTTCTGCTTCTTCTCCTTCTTGACCCAGAATAAAACTTGGCATAAAAAACATAACAGAAAACAAGTACAAAAATTGAAGCAAAACCAATACCTGTAATCAAGAATTTAAGGGGTATTACTGAGTGGTGAGGAGATGAGACTGGAATTGCAGCTGGAGGAAGGACTTTTTCTGGGCAAACATAGTTACAATAATCAAGACAAGCTGATTCAACACAAAGATCATCTGAATTACATATTTGAAAACAGGTGGTTTCATTGAAATCATATAACAACTTTCTGAAATGATAATCCATTAGGTTGGGGGAATTGGATCAACCTTCTTGATTGTGGAAAGAAAGAGGAGAAGCATCAAAGATCAAGAGAGAGAAAAGTCAAAAGAGTTGCAGGTAGGTTTAGAGAGAGAAAGAATTTTCTAAGAAGTTGCTTGGATTTGAAAGAGAGTTTGTGGGTGCGTGCGAGTGATGGATTCGTGACATTGAGATTGTACGATTTTTTGTTTGATCTATTCTTGATGACGTGCTGTGTTTGTTTGACTTTCGTAGAATTGTTTTGGATCCTATATGGCGGCTTACTGGTGGGCTTTTATGCGTAGGCCCAAAAAAATTGTAGTCTAGTCCAATAATAGAGGCACATGACATCATGAAATCTTAATACACTTGAATTTCTTGTGAAAAAGGAAAAAAAAATTGTGAAACTTGAATGTTTTTATCAGACATAAAGGGAAATAAATTTAATGAAAAAAATATCTAGAATTTTCAGTTATATAATCAATTAATAAATATCGTTTGGCAGGAGATTAGCAAATGGAGGTTTAATTGTTACTCCTATAAAATTTACAGAGTAATTATTAATGCAGTAACAAAAATTTATTGGTATAATAATTAAATAATAAAATAATTTACCTTTTAACCTCTATTAATTTAGGTGGACTAGGTTAATATTTTAACTTTTTGAATATTTATTTCTAGTAATTCTATTATTTGCTGTTCCTGATCAATTATTTTTTATTTTGAACCCTCAACTAGATTGATTTTTTCATATCAAATTTTATGTGGAGTAAACTTAATCTGTAAGAAATATTAATAGGACATAAACGAATGTGAAGTTCAAATTTTAATTTGAATTGTTGAATAAGTTTGTATGGATTCAAATATTAAGTAATTTGTGAATTACTTAACTTAATTAAAATCTAAATAAAAAAATTAAGTGATTTAATAGTTATAATAAGGAAGATTGGTCGGTTATTCTATCTTTCATGAAAATAGTAGAATATAGAATTATTAGCACTGATTTGGTGTTCATGAGAGCGCGATTTTCTACTGTGTAGGTCACAATGTTACTCGGTTCATTAGTGACCTTATGTTAAAAAAAAAAAAAAGATTGAATAAAGAAAAGAGATGTTTGTATTGGCACACAATTAGTTATGCATTATTATTAGGAAATTGGAAATTTTAGTATATCATATCTTATAAGTATGTGAAAGTGGAAATCAGGCTTTCCTGGGAAATTGTGGTTGATAGTACCAAAACCAAAACTAAACAATAATACTTCTATTTCAGTTTTATTAGACAAAATTAAAGTAATGCAAAAATTTCAAATCACACTTAATGAGTTAATGTTAATTTTTCCATTGCTCTGGTTTGATTAATACAAACCATATAGATCTTGATTTTAGACAAATTAGACTCAATTTTATATTTTACTATTACTTAATTTATTTTCTTTAAAAAATATATTTTTTATATAAGTGTTGATTGTATTTATACCAAAAAAAAAAAAAAACAATAGATCTTAATTTGTATTGTATTTTTTTATTAATAGAACATGTCTTTCATTTTTATAAAAAATAAGAATCTATACACAAATTTAAAAAAATTTAAAATATAATTTTCAGTCATTTCTACCATGTTTCCCAAGTTCGATCACCACAAAAATTTCGGACTCCCGCAAACCTATCAAGTTCGATCACCACAAAAGTTTCGGACTCCTGCAAATTACTAATATACTAATTGAGTGCGTGGGTATGCCGATGTAAAAAAAAAAAAAAAATTATGTTGCAGGTTTTATTGGAGATGCTAATATGCTAATTTGTACAATCATTTCCATACTTTTCTTTTTGTCTACTTCTGTATAGATAAAACTTCCTTCCCATCATTTTATCTAGGCAAAATTTTTTTCCCCAAATTATTTCAAATATACCAATATTAAGATTTTTTAGGAATATATTTGAAATAAATTGATAACATATATGTTAATTAAACTATTTATTTAATATTTATAAACGAAAATTAAATTTACATGTATAAAATGAACGAGCGTGATTGTGCTATTTAGAGTACAATAATGAACAATATATAGAGACTGTAGATTTTAATCAAAATTGAAAGCCTAAAATTTATTAAAAGAGAACATTTTGAAAAGGAAAAAAAAAATTATTTGAGGTTGAGATGTAAAGGCACTTATATGGATGGGTTGAGTCAAATATGATAATGGACAACCTGTATATTGATAATGGCTGATTTGGTCATAAAATATGGGTTATGGTGTATAATAATAATATTGAGAGATGGAAGTTACTGGCTGAATTGAAAGTTTGTTTAGAATTATCCATTTTTATGTGGTAAGTCTTAACAATATTTCCTTTTCTAATTCTTACCAAACACAAAACTCTCTAATCTCTAGTTTTATTTGGTGCAATATGCATTTGCTGGCCTTAACCCTTAACTCGATTATTCTATAATACTATATTTTTCTTTTCTTTTCTTTTTTTCTTTTGTTTTTTTTAATATCACCTATAATATATTATTTGGGTGATAGCTTGATACCCTTTCGAGTTCCAACTCCCCCACATATCCCCGCTTCTATTCTAGTGTTTTTCTTTCTAGGAATTTTTATTTTTATTTAACCATCTAATTTCCGGTCATTAAATCATGAATGTCGATTAATTTGGGTCACATAGAATATAAAAAAATTACGAGTATCGACTAATTTAAATTCTAGTCGAATAAAACTAACAAGGATGATAAAAATCTCCTAATCGAATTTTAATGTAATTGTATTTTCAAAACTCGGAATCCAAATCTTTTAGTTAAATCATAACAATTCCAAACAAATTGATTTACATGCATGCATGATGGTAATTTTGCTTTTTTCTTAAATAACTAAGCTCTGGCTTTTAATTTACAATTCACTTTATTATCTTTATCGCTTATATGTTCTTTCCACCTCACTTATTCATGTAATGTCAAATACCGAGTCAATTTCTGGTTGGACCTACAAATCAACTGGATTAAGAATGAAACTTAAACAACTTATGGTCGATACTTGATAATCTGATTAAATGGAAAAGCTTCGACTTTATCACTGTTGCTCAAGTCTAATCCACTGATATTTCTTACTTGCGAAATAGCTTTAACCCATAATCAAACTTGTCTTAATCAATTAATTAAAAAAAAAAATAGAAAGGTTGACTTGAAAACCATTGGAAATTAATGCTTTTATTTAAAAAATTAACTGGCAAGTTTTCTGCCCGGTTAGAGAAGCTTGAAAGTGAATTACCTGAGCAGCTTGAGATTGTGTTAAGTGATGAGGAAGCAGGAGTCGCGAGATAACTGGGTTAATTTGGGCACGAGAACACTGGTTATTTTCATTCTTTAGCTGCAATTCGTCGTAAGCAGAATCGGATTGCTCGTGTAAAGGGTAGTGATGACACTTGGTGTGAGGATCCTATTGCGATGAAATAGATGGCGGTGGATTTCTTTCTACCCTTTATATAGAAGATAGGTCCACTTTTCTTGTGCTTTCGGTCTTGAATTTGTTTGGTGGTGGAGAAGCGGTTTTCGATGGAGGAGATTAAAGTTGCTCTTTTTCAGATGAATCCCAACAAGCCACCAGGTATGGATGCCTTTAATGCCTATTTTTTTCCAGCAGAATTGGAATTTGTTTGCCAATGATTTGTTTGCTATGTTGACTAACTTTTATGAGGGTCTTTTGATCTTGACCAAATTAATAGAACCCTTATTGTGTTAATACTGAAAGTTCAGAATCCAAAAGCCCTTTCACAACTGCGGCCTATTAGTTTGTGCAACGTAGTGATTAAGTTGATTTCAAAGGTTTTAACTAATAGACTTAAACCTATTACGTAGTAGGGGTGCGCAAATCGGTTAATCGAAACCGAACTGAATCGGTCAGTTTTCGGTTAGCAACTAAAATCCAAATCGATTTTTTTCAGTTAACCAAAAACTAAAATCGAAATTTTTAGTTAACCAAAAACTAAAATTGAAATTTTTGATTAACCGAAAAAAAAAATCGAAAAACCAAAACGGTTAACCATAAATTTTAAAACTTATTTTAAACCTGTTTTTCAACCAGTTTTAAACCGAAATTATATAATTTCAATTTTTTGGTTAACCAAAATTTTCAGAAGTGGTAACAAAAAACGAACTGATTTTTTCAGTTAATCGAACCAAAAAATAAAAATCTTTCAAAATTTTGGTTAACCGAATCGAAAATTTTTCGGTTTTCTGATTAGTTTCGGTTCTAACCGAACTCTGCTAACCCCTGTGATGTAGTTGTTAGAGAGGGGTGAACAAGCTAGTTTTGTAGAGGGTAGACATATTGTGGATAATGTTGTTATTGCTCAGGAAGTTCTCCATACTTTTAAGAAGAAAAAAGGTAAGTCTGACTAGATGCTATCAAGGCTGATCATGAGAAAGCCTATGATAGGCTTAGCGTTAGCTAGTCTACCGCTTGTTTGTTGTCGTATGGCCATGGATTGTGTTATGTATTCTAATCTCAGTATCTTATGGAACGGTGAGCAAACCGCTAGTTTCAAGCCTTCTAGAGGGGTAAGACAAGGGCATCCCATTTCCCCATACCTTTTTTTGTCTTATGTATTGAGCGACTTGCTCATGGAATTCGGCAATGTATATATCTTAAACGTTGGAAGCCTCTCAGGTCTAATAAGCATTGTCTGAATCTTTGACACATATTTTTACAGATGATATGTTGTTATTTGCTAAAGCTGAAGTTAGTCAGATTGCTAATATTCTTTCAGTTTGTTCTGAGTTCTGTGGATTAGTTTGAATAAAACTAATTTGTTTTTCTCTGCTGATGTGGATTTTGTAACTGTGGATAGTATTGCTCATGTTTTGGTTTTTACCGTGCTTGACGATTTGGTTATGTATTTGGGTTTCCACTCTCTTCTGGTGCCTCAAAGGCTAAATCTTTTGCTTATTTACTGGACAAGGTTAATAAGTGTCTTGCTGGCTAAGAAGTTATCTCTGACTGGGAGGTTAATTATAGTGAAGTTGGTTTTGATGGTTATTCCTACTTTATCTATTTCAAATGTGTTCTTTGCCTATGTCTATTTGTGCTAAAGTAAAGAAGAAGTGTAGGCAGTTTTTATGGGGTGGTAGTATAGATAAGAAGGTTATTGTGTTGGTTAGCTGGGATCTATTTGTCAGCCTAAACTCTTAGGTGGATTGGGCTGCCTAAACGGTAACATTCCTACCCGAAATCATATATTATACATATCGTCATTATACAAATAACACATTGTCGGTATTTGTAAACAAGGAAAATTCACTAAAGTTTTTATTTGATGCAACCGTTTAAATTACAGTGGCACAAATAATTAAAAGGGAAATTAGAAATTTATTAAAATGAAGATAAATCGGTCTTCGAGTCGATAAAATATTTTCACTTCGAAATTTAATTTTTTACGACGACGTCGTAAATTTTGATTCCAACATCATTGATAAGGTACTGGGTGTTGATTGTCGATTAGACTGCGAATATTTTTGGACCCGATTATAATAATAATAAATAATATATCTATATATGAATGAAAACAAAATATATGGAAGGAATTGAAATATATATATATATATATATATATATATATATATATAGAAACAGAAATGAAGATAAGAAGGGAAGAAGAAAAGAAGAATGAGGTGGAAAGAAAAACAAATATTTGAGTTAAGGTTGGGAAGAAGAATTTTATTGTGGGCTATTGATTAGAATTGATAGAGTGAGAGGTAGGAAATAGAAAGAAAACAGAAACAACAAGAGGCATGAAACAGAAGCAGAAATATAAGGAAAAGAAAAGGAAAGGAAAGGAATGAAAGAAAGGAAAAAGAAATTGAGGTGCTTCCTAATGTTTGAAGAAGTCTAGGAACAAAAGAGGAAGGAGAGAAGAGTGAAAACGAAAGAGAAGAAAAAGAAAAACAGAAACAAAGAAGAAACATGGGAAGAAAGAAAAAAAAGAAAAAAGAAAAGAAGGAAGAACCACCGTGCACAAACGTATACACAAAAGATTAGTATAGACAATGATGTAGCCCCAGGGGGGCAGGGAGGAGCCCAAGTCCCCTCCTCATCGGCCTAGAAGCTTGTAGGGGAGGAAATCAGCCACTCATCGCGGCCGGCCGGTGGCAACCGAAAGAAAGAAGATGAATGAAACGACACCATTTCATTGAATAAATAAAACAGTGAATTTCATTAAATGATTTTTTTTAAGACTCAAAATAACGTCGTTTGGAGTAAGTAGAAAAAAAAAAAAAAAACTTCAAATTCCAAACAGAAGCAACACAAAAACAGAACCATTCTTGGTTTTTCCGCGCGGAAAGAAAGAAGAGGAGGAAGGAGAGAGACGCCGACACCGTGCCGCCATTCTTGCCGAACAAGCTGCCGTTGCCAATTTTGAGAGCTGCCGGAATCCTAGACTAGAGGTAAGTTTCACCATTTCATTGAACGTTTGAGCCCTTCCCTCCCAAGTAAGGGGCTGACTACGTCATTGTAACTGAGTATAGAAATTATATCACTTTTAAAAAATTATTAAAAAAATTACGAATCTTTTTTAAAATTATACACAAAAGTCAGTTTAAATTAAAGTAGGTGAAAAAAAAACTATTTACAAAAAAGGACTAGATATTTATTAAAAAAAGGGAGTGGATATTTTTACTTATTCTTTATCTTTGTTTATAATACATTTATTATCAGTCTAAAGTTTATGTATTTGGTCATAATTTTTATGTTATCTTATGTAATTTGTTTTTCTACTTATGAGTAGTTTGTCATTTGTAAACAAAAGTTTCGTTTCTATTAACTTAAACTACTTTCTTTATGTTGTAAAATAAGTTATATTTGGAAGGTCTCTTATTTATTGAATAGGGAAAAAAATCATTTTATTGTTTATGTGATTATACATATTGAAGTAGTAAAGGCTGTTGGCCTGTCGGTGTTGTTAGCAGGCGATTTAGAGTAAAGTATTATAATTTACAAATTCTGACACAAAACTTTTCATTTAGGAACTCAATGCAAACAATCTCACATCTAATTTTGATATACGGGTAATTACTTTCGGATCCCTGTGGTTTGGCGCAACGAACTCATAGATCCCTCTATTTTGGAAATTATATCATCGGGTCCCTATCTTTTGAAATATTATACTCTCAGGTCCTTCCATCCAATTCTGCCGTTAGTCAACGGAAAAGTCAACTTTTTTTTTCAAAATGACCAAATTACCCTTTGGTTTATTTGAATCGAACCATGGTTTGTTTGAATCGAACCTGTGGGTCCCACTCACTATAAAAATAAAAAGATGACTTTAGTGATATTCAAACCCATTATGTATAAAACAACATGCTAACCAACTGCACCAAACCACTTCAGTGTTCTATTTTGACGTGATAATATTTTATTGTAAAAACAAAACCATTCACATTTTATCACTATAACAATTATTTATTACTTCAATTAATATTTTATTAAATAATTACATATTTATATTTTAATCATCCTACACAAGTCTGAAAATTAGAAGGGAAAATTTAACTTTTCCGAAAAATTAAAA
>CANUEY010640140.1:0-14417 GCA_948099555.1 Croton setiger
ACTTGAACTACCCTTCTATTGACATTACAAACTCTGCACACTCGATCAACAAGCTCATCGAAAGATAACTGAGCGTTGATGCAGATTGTTGCGTCGGCTAGACTCCTATTCGGCCCAACTACCCCGTCCACTATTTGTACGGTACTGCTCCAGAATAAATTTAATGGAAATGGAAATGTGTATGCCATTTTCACAATTTTTAGGCTTTTTCGGTGGCAGAATAACGATATTACTTAAAATCCAATCTTTTTTTTTGTCTCCTCCGACTTAAATAGCCTATTTACTTTCGCAAGTTCGATTTCCGAAACAAAAAAAAAATATTACTCAAAATCCAATCGTTTTTTCTGTCTCCTCCGACTTAAATAGCCTATTTACTTTCGCAAGTTCGATTTCCGAAACAAAAAAAAAAAATTAATCCACTTTCGCAAGATGAACTTGCAAAAGTGGACTTTCGCAAGATGAACTTGCAAAAGTGGACTTTCGCAAGATGCACTTGCAAAAGTGGACTTTTACAAGTTCATCTTGCGAAAGTGAGCAAATTTCGTTTTGTGATTAATGCAAATGAGCGAATTTCGTTTTGTGATTAATGTTTCGCAAGTTTATCATGCGAAAGTACTAGTTTTGTCCACATTTTAAATTTCGTTCTTTTTTTTCCACTATTTAAATTTGATATTTATTTTTCTAATGCACCCGTGAAAACATATATATATATATATAATTATAGTTTTTCCAATTATATATAATAACTTATTGCAAAATTATTGCCTACACAAAATATGAGGTCTAATACCCCTATTTCATATTTTCATAAACATTGGCAGAAAAATTATACACTCCTTAGAGCATAAAAAATTAAAATGACATTGCTTTAGACTGCAAAAATCTCAGTTTTCCTGCCATTATTGAGTGATTAGTACTCATATATCGCTTACTTTCTAAGTATTTATTAACATATTAAAACAACAATAATAATCAGTACCACCGCATCATCTATTCTTTCTCAACCCATTTCTCTCTTGACTCGCCTCCATTTTCTCACTGCCAAATCACAAATCTGACTGACTCTCTATAAACACCGATATGCCCGAGGAAAAAGAAGAATCAACGTCTGTTCCGCTCAGCCATGCCGAAAATGGCTGCGAAGATCCTGAGGATCCGGCCAAATCTCCTCCTTCCTCCTCCAATTCCTCCACTCGCGAGGTCTGTCCGCTTTCACTTCTCCACCTTCCATTTCTGTCACATTGAGTGCACTGTTAGATTACTACTCTTTTTATGTTTAGATCGGAGAACATTTTTTCTTGCTATTGATTTTCTTTTTTAATTATGATTGTTGTTTTTGTTCTGAAATATTATTTATTATTTATGCAGAGGTTAGGGTTAGTTGATAATTTTTTACATTTATTAAACTGATAGATAGTAGTCATTCCTAGAATGGGTTCAAGAATAAAATCAGTACAGTATTGAAGAATTCTGGAGTGGCCTGCTTATTACTAAAACTTAGAGCTCGAGTAATAATTGAATCCTGACGACTAATCACCAATTTATCATATTTTACTTTCCCGATCTCGACATTGAGGGAATGAAGAGTTTTGAAAAGCTTAGAAACTGTTCAAAAAAAATTATCAGGAAAAGATGGATCTATTGTGGTTAAAATCATAATGCATAACAATAGAATGACCGGTGACGGTCCCTGTTGCACTGACACCACCAGAAGTGTGGACGTGGAGGGAAGGCAAAAGCTTTGCATTTTCTTGTTGAAAATACTCTACAAATGGATTTCAAAAGCTTTTGTTCTCGAATTCATATTATTTGTGCGGTGATATGCTTTGTGAACAGATGGTATTTCAGTCTTACAAATGATTTTGGTTCCAGAATGCATGTCTAAATGAACTCTTTGACTAGAAGTATAAAAAAAAAAAACTCCCTCCTTCCCTAGATTGTCGGCCCATTTGATTTTTACAAAGTTTAAGAAAAAGTAGCTAAACTAATTTAATTATATTTATCTCTATTTTTCCATATTATATCCGTCACAAATGACTTAAACTTCTCAAATACACATATAAAACTTAATCAACATTAATTACAAATGGAATAATGAATAATCTTTAAAACTAATAATATAAATGAAACTATAATTGTGGGATGTAGTTTGTGATTAACAACCAATACTGAAATTTTTTTTGGGAAATTGTAATATATTGCAACTTTACCAATATCAATAGGAAATACATGTATTATTATAAATATGTGTATCTACCATATCATATGGGTAAATACAAAACTGAAAATGACATTTGAATAATTTAAAACTTGTTGACATTTTGTTATAATAAAGTTACAAAAAGTGACATTTGTTAAGTTGCCCAATTTTTGTTTTTCAAGATTAGAGATTTTGTAGATGAAGGTAATTTACATTTAAGAAATGTTTGCACGTTAGTTGACTAAAGCTGGTTCCAATGAGGCAATAGTTTGCCCAAATTTTTAGTTAATGCTGGGTGCTTATGCAAACTAATATTAAAGAATTGTTTGAAGATACCTAGTGTTGAAATTCTGCTTTCAAATGTATGAAATTAATCTCTCACCCTTGCATCCTATGCAAAACCATCTAAACTGCATTACGTTCAGACCAAGTTCATAAATATCAAAAGATTGCGATTTCTAGATTTTCATGTCGTCTCAAAGTTATATTGATATAAAAGGTTTTGTGTTATATATATGCACAATTTGGTATTGTAACTTAGTCTGAAAATTTCCAAAGTTGATTTAAGCATTACTACATTGGAAGTTTGTGCAACATGATAAATATTATAATGACGATGTTTACAAAGAACTCCCATAAGGGAATGGTTCTCATTTATAAAGTTGATGAAATTATAAAATAGCATTGTTCTTAGGATTTTGAGATGAATGATTGGAAGATGCCAACTTTTAGGAGTGTACGTACTAACAATGATTGGAAGATGCCAACTTTTAGGAGTGTACGTACTAACAAGAATATGGATGTGCAACCTAATCTAGAAAAATTAATAAAAAAAAAAAGAAGAGAGGAATTAATGGTTTGTTGTGCCATAGTGAACCAGAAAATATACAGTGCCTGTTTATGGTTATAGTAGGACCTAGGTGGAATATAGGTAGGTGACAAGATTTATGGCTTATTTGAAAAAGGTGGGCGGGGAAAGTGAAAAGGGAAAAGGTAAGAAAGGGGAACACTGATAGGATCAAGCAAACATTATGCTAGGAAAAGAAAATGAAGAGTGTAATTTAAAAGAAGTAACTCTACGTTATATTTCAATTTACTTCCTGAAAAAATAGGTATGGGGATGAGAAGTGTATGTAATTAGTTTCCCTCTCTAACTCTCTCTCTAATTGGGAGGTGGTGTATTGCAGGGCCCGTGAATCTCTTTACGCCATTATCTTTTCTTTCCCATGCATTTCCTTTATCTTCCAAGCAAATAGCAGAAGACTATGCTTCTGTTGTTTTCCCCACCTTTTCTTTGATCTCCTTTTATGCCTTCCAAACAGCCTTTTTGTTATTCTGTTCTGAACATGTAGCCTGTCCCTGAACTGAGTGGAATGAAGGAAACTTATATATAATTGTCATCAATAGGATGAAGGTTTAGTTGTGTTGTTATCACATGATCAAGCTTTGCAATAGTTGTGTTGTTATCACATCAATAGGTAACTTCAAAAGTTCATGCTCTGGAATTCTCCCAAAAAATTGTTGTCTGTTGGCCCCTGGACTATCCAAGTTCATAGTATAAACTGTCCTTTTGCAGAATACCTGGAAAGGGAAACTTTGGCCTTCCCTTGAAAGTCTTGTACCTGCATGGGCCAATTTTCCCTACCATACTTTTTTGCATTGTTGAAGCAGCTATGGTGTCTAACCAAGATTCTCCCACCTAAGTTTGGAGATTCAGGTAGATTAATGTTTTTGACACAAGTAAAGGAAATACCTCAATACTTGGGCATGTATCCATTCAGATTTCAGATGTTAAAGCTTTTTATGTTTTTAGGTGCAAGATACTGAGATTTAGTGGAAAACAAAACTATTGTTGCAAGTTTTCGTGCATAATATCCTACTTTGCTCTTTTGTGCAGGCTTGCTGTTTTGTTCTCCAGAGTTGGGTCTCAAAGAAGTTCATGACTGGATGGTAAGAAGCGTAACTAACACTGGAAATATTGAAGCATCTTTTAGCATTCAAGCTTAATATCTCGTCTAATTGTCTGCAGTGTTGTGCTTTTCCCCATAGCTGTGACATTCTTTATTACATGGTGGCTTATTCAGTTTGTTGACGGTTTCTTCAGTCCAATTTATGAACGTCTTGGCATTGACATATTTGGTAAGTTAAATTTAACCGAAATAATCTGTGGAGTCATACTGAATCTCTACTATTTATTTTCAATTTAACTTCAGCAATTTTTATATGTTAGCTACATGCCTTGATACATTTGTAAAAAGAAACAGTAATGGTGATAGAAGATATAAAATATCTTGCTGAAGGAAATGAGATCGTAGGGCTTGATTTATTTCTCACTGGGTCAAAATCCTATGTTGCAATTTAAATGCTTGTTTTTCACTTCCATGCTAATGTCTGACATTCTTAATGATTTCTTTAGCTATTTACGGCAAAGTGTTCCCCGTGCAAGGTCTGGCAATGAAATTTTAAAAATACAGCTGGAAATGGCTCATGTGATATGTGTCAGCGACTCAGTGTGTGTGTTGTCATGTGTCTGTTATGCATTATATTCATTTTTTATAGAATATGATTTGTTTGGCAGAACTTGAATTATGAAACACTATTTCTTCGTTTGGTATTTTGATGTTTTCTCATATTGTTTCTTTTGGGGGGGGAATCTGAGTGGTGAAGATGCTCTTGAATCTTGATTGTAGAATCATGTGGTCATCCATTATAAAACAAGGAGGAAATGTTGTCTGTATATGATCAACTTGGAATTCTGATTTTTTCATTTTCCCCCAGGATTTTAAATTTCCCCCTCCATCTCAAGTAAAATGTCATTTTTGCACTTTTCACTTATAGTAAAATGTTCGGTAATTGGACTATATTCCTCTCACTTTTATATTTTTACTTTACTCTTTCTATATTAATAATAAGGGTAGAAACTAGAAATTAAAAATAGACATTATTCCTAATATTCAAAAAAAGTGACTCATTTTTTGGTATGTGGGAAGTTTTGTAATGTGGCTTCTTTTTTTTTTTTTTTTTTTTTTTTCTGGAATGGAGGGATTGCAACATTACCATTATTTTGAAATCATAATCATTTGGTGCTTTTACAGGATTGATATGATATAAACCTGTCTGCTTCATATTTTCTTAATTGGAAGTATTTTTATTATAGAATGTTTTCTCTCATCTTGTTTTATGTTTAATATGGTACTCAAAACATTTGGTCAACTGTGCAGGACTTGGATTTGTCACATCTCTGGTGTTTGTGTTTTTTGTTGGTCTATTTGTTTCATCATGGTTGGGATCCACTGTGTTCTGGCTTGGAGAATGGTTCATCAAGCGAATGCCCTTTGTTAGGCACTTATATTCAGCATCGAAACAAATCAGTGCTGCAATTTCTCCAGGTTATACCTATCTTCCTTTATTAATTTCAGTGACGGATCTGAAAATGAAATTTTTTGACACCAGATAGGAATTTTTAATGGGTATTACTCTTGTCCAAGTTTTTAATTTTGAACATGTTATTAATGTTTTTAATGTAAGGTAACAGCACATTTTCATCCTCATGGCTTTACTTTTGTGCTATTTCTATTCATCGTGCTAAGATTGTACACTATATGTGGTCAAATTTTGATTTTTAATTGTCATGTAAAAATCTGACATACTGAAATGAAGTCTGATGTGGTGTGGACTTAGATGTATTAATTTGTTTGGATATTATGCTGGACTGGTTGAGTACTAACTTTACCCATGCAGATTGTTTTATTACACTTTTTTTTTTCTTCATTTGATGAGCTTTTTTCTCATCGGTGTCCATTTGAAAACACTATAAATGTCATGAAATAAAATTAATTTCATTATCTTGGATTATTTACCTATATCTCTATACTGGCAATTAGATCAGGCTGATTGAAACTGATATTTTTATGTCGACCTCCTCAGATCAGAACACTACAGCATTTAAAGAAGTTGCAATCATCCGTCATCCTCGTGTTGGTGAATATGCTTTTGGTTTCATCACATCAACAGTCATTCTCCAGGTACTTATGGTTTTATGAGATCTGTTCTCTTGCTCAGAAATTAGATATACCTTTCTGTATATGGGTCACTTGAGAATGTATCCCTGTTCATTGTTTGCGTGTTCATACTTCTAGACTTAGAAAACAATCAAATAAATATAAATTAAATATTATAGTAATATTCTTCAATATGTAACAATGTTGTACTTTGCATCTCAAATATGTAATGTTTTCAAACATAATTATATCACATACAAAGTTGATTTCCTTTAGTATAAATTTTATCTGCAAGAATTACACAAATCACTGCCATGCATGTCTAGAGTAACTCGTATTTGATTTGTTTTCTGTATGGTACATTTTTTTTTTCTCTTTTGAATTTACACATGTACACACACGCACACACACACACTCTTATCTAAATACCAACTATTAAATGTGTTTTTGTCCATCCTGTTATTTCCTCCCCCACTCTCATGTTCCTGTTTCAATATGTTATAGATAGATCCAATAAAGATCCTCTTTCTGAAACTCTTTTCTTATGTTGTACCCTTCAATTTTGTCCTTGGTAGAATTTTGGAAATGGAAAGAAAGGGTAGGAGAAAAGGGGAGATGCTCCTTTCCTCCATCTAAGTTAAATATCTCCATCTCCTTTTGTTTGGGAGAGGGATAGAAATAGAGAGAACATTAAAATAAAAGATGTTTGGGATCCTTTAGGGCTACCATAAGCATTTTCTGTTGAATTTTGGAGAAGTGGGGTTAAACTTATTAATTAGTCCCTTTTCTTTTTTAAAAAAGAGAAATTATTCTTTTGTAATATGTCACTTATAAAACATCATTATTTCAATTATTTGTTTCATATTTCTGTATTCTTGTCAATAAGATTGGTACTGTTTATATTTTGGGTTCGAGAACTTGGAGTTCTACGTCAGAGTCAGAGAAAGTTACTTTCGTCCAGTCCGCTATCTGTCTCAATATTTTACTTTCAAACAAAATCTTGGTATCTTTCTCCTTCTCACTCAAAAGTTTTATAATGGGATCTTGAGCTTGATAACACCATAGTTAATGTTCCTACGCAGTTCATTTTGTTATTGGGATTATTCTCTGTACATCATTTGTTGACTAATTATCTGATTGTACAATTGATGTTTATCAGTGAACTGTCTTCACCATAAGGTTTGAGTATATTGTGTGAGCATCTGATTTATACATTGATGGCTAGTCATTTGTTAAATTAAATTTTAGTCTTTGGGTTTTCTGATCATAAACTTAGAACATATATCAAGAATCTTCATTCTTTTTCTTTTCCGTACTTCAATTTTTAATATAAAAAAGGTCATCCATAATGCATGAGGCTTTTTGCTTTGCAAGGATTGAGAAAGGTTCCTTCACATCTAGCTTTTTCTTTCCTTCTATTTTTCGGCTTAGTTTTTGATAGCTTGAACCTGTACCCAGAAACAACCTGAATTGTCCTGCTGGTTAACACAGCCTTTCTTTTTATCAATAAATTATATATTAGAGTAGAATGTATAAAATCCCTTTAGAGCAAAAACTTATACCTGTGGACGCTGGTATCTTGATGTTGGTGTTTGTCTCCCCGAGTAGCACGTGGGCCAATAATTTTTTAATTAAATTATGATTACTCAGGTTTCTTTAAGATTTGAAGTGTGCATCTGTGGAATTGTTCCAAAGAGCATGTGTAGTAAGAAAACAATATAAGGAAATGGGAAAATTTGCTATTTCAATTAGAACAGTGAAAGTATTTTAAAGGAAAATATAATTTTGTAAAACTTAATACTAGTGTAACTGCGTATGTATCGAGTATTACAAATTATCACAACATATCTGACTAAAAGCCCAATTGACTGCAATTTACGAGGTGTTAGAATTGAACGAACTCCTGGTGATTATGCTACTTTTCCGTTGCACTTCCTGCTGCAAAGGGGCTATGCCCACCACTAACTGGATCCGTGAACTTCTATTCACTGTAGGCCAACTTAACAAAGATGTAAAAAATGAATGAATAAATAACAGAAGTCTGTTATAAGGGTTACCTAATATGCTACTTGATGAATGATATTTCCTTGCATATGTCTTGCTGGGTGATAGATTTCTTTCACTTTTAGATTTCTATTGAGTGCCTTGCTAATTAACACACTGCTTATGTTAAATTTATAAGGTGTTGGTGTGTGGAATACTTAAGACAAAACACTTTGTTCTAATAGTGTTTTGTTTGTGCCGAGTTCCTTATTTTTTACTCGGTTTTTGGTTCTTTCAACTGCAGAGAGATAATGAAGATGAAGAGTTGTGTAGTGTTTTTATCCCAACAAACCATTTATATATTGGTGATATATTCCTTGTGAACTCCAAAGACATCATTAGACCCAATTTGTCAATCAGAGAAGGAATAGGTATGTCTCTGTTTCTGAAATTGCCATTGCTTCTCTCAAATCAAATAGTACGCAAAATTTCTCTAGCATGCATTTATCTTTATCATGAGTGCTATGTAAGTCGTTCTTAATGAATCTGAAACCTATTCTCCACATTAAAGGAGTTTATAACCCAGCAACACCTGTTATTTATTAGGTTATGTTTGGAAGTTAGATCTAGATTCACTTACTATTACATGTCTGTAAGTTGTAGTATGAAAGTAAACAAGGTCATGGGACCCCGGGCCAGAGTCTTCTGGGAATTGTTTCATGACAATGTAGTCAATATTATTACTAAGCAACTTTTCGTTTTTAAACAATATTCTTTTCTAATTCTTCAAGAACGTATTGTTTCAAATCTCACCCAATTAGAATTTTCTTCTTAACAATGTTTATAAAAAATAAATTATTAGCAACAAGAAGCCTAGGGATAAAAAAAAAAAGTGCAGTTCACATTCTGAGTACCAAAATAGTGTACCAGGTCTGATTCTTAATGTACCCTGCACCTGGTTTGGTTGGATTCATGCAACTTCTATTCACTGTAGTTTAAACATTCTTTGTTAGTTGACAAATGCTGGAAACTTGTTTTCATGTCATTTGTTTGACTTCTTATAAAAGGTCATTCAAGTACGGTTTTTATTAGAAGCATTACGACATTTATCTAAGCTTTTTATTGATGATTATAAGTTTCTGCTTTGCTGGGTTTCTTTGTTTCATTGCTTGCACTGTACTATTGCAGAGATCATTGTCTCAGGAGGCATGACAATGCCACAAATAATTACACCTCTAGAGCGGATTGCTCGACAAAGTGATAGAATTCCTTTGAACAGGATCGTATAATTGTGACACCTACCAACTCAACTCTACTGAAACAGCAAGCGGAAGTATTGTGTCTCCACAATCTTGTAATTAGTTCTTTTTTTAATTTTTGGCTGGTAGACTAAAATATTAAGCTTTCTGGTTACATCTGTATGCAGTATGTTTGGAATTAAATGAAATCATACCTTTTAATCTAGAGATGAATTTAATACGCAATCCTTCGTGAAATTTTTAACTAATTCTTTTCGAATGGTTTGTTCTTGTACTCCCTATGATAGTGTTCAACTAATAATACTTGCAGGTAAAATGAAGAAACCGCTAGATATTATACATACTAGACGTTGATGGCAACTAGACATCAGCAGCTCTAAATTAAATAACATTAGTACTTTGTTTCGCGAGCAATATGAAAAATAATATAATTCCCCAGCAAAATGGAAAGATAAAACAAAACGAAAATGGCATGTTAAAAGATTGCAAAAAACGCTGCCGGGGATAAATATACAATTACAAGGATTTGATATTCTCATCTAGTTTCCTTTCATCCAAGAGATCAAAACTGGAAGGTCAAAAATTTTCTACATCCTAAGAAAGTTTAAGCCGATGAATTGCTACTCCATTTCGAGCAGCTGAGATTCTTCCCCATCTTCCTAGTCGAGGCTCCTGTTTGATACAAGTAAATAGCAAGTTTTTTAGTGCTTTTGCCAATAATATAATGAGGCAAAGGATAGTATGCATTGTTGTATTCTATAAGATTCAAGGAAACTAACAAATGGGAGATTAAATAAAATAATAATAATAAGATAACATCCTAAGAATCTACAATAGATTAAAACTTCACCTGACCAACTCCAGCAGCAAGGAAGCCTCCAGATTTTGAAAATGCCAATGAATTTACAAATCCAACCTGCATTACATGAACGGTATTTGGCTTTAAGTAACATAAAAATATACCAAAATTGCATGGTTCAACCATACATTAACCAACATTCTCTGCCTGACGAAAAACAGAAGAAAGAAAACACATGGTCTGTTAATTGCAGCACATAGGACTATTGATTTATTATTAAAATAAGACCATCTGTCAATTGGAATTTTATAAACTGCTTAAGGGGTTACAGAACAGAACACACAATGCACACAAGTGTTATCTGAGCAGCAGCAACAGTACCAAAATAACTGTCAGATTTTGCTTCAGAAATATACGGAAGTTACAATTTGTTTCTGCATGCATTAGGACCAGAAACCAAAAATGTGAACCAAATTAGTTAAGGCTGGCTTCTCCAATCAACTTCGAGCCAGCGAGGTATTCAACTTATTTGACACATGCAATGAATTGTTACACTATTTCACAACTAAGACTTGCTATGAGGTAAACAAATAATGTCAAAGCTCCACATATTCAGACCAGACTGAACTGGATTGGCAGTTTTAGCCCATTAGTTTGTTGTTACTTGCTGCCTAAGACAAATCAAAGCTAAACTTGCACTTGCATGGTGTGCAAAAGAACAAGGCACGTTTCCAGACAACAAAAGAATAATTGCATAACATAAATAAACCAATCTGTTGTGTAGCAAAGCTAAAGTCATTCAACTCCTGAGACACTTGCAGCCAATTTATTTTGAAAATGACAGAATCGCAACTGCTGGTATTGGTTCATGTTCTCATAAGAATAAAATATGAATGTGGTCTAACTCGGCTTGGATTCACAAAACTCGATCACATCACAGCTTTACTGATTGAACTTTAAGGACTCAAACACCCAAATAAGCCAAATTAACAGGTTTTAAGTCATGGGCAGATGTGGCAAATTTAAAAGATCCAACCACAATGTTTTACAATCTCAACACAATTCCAACATGAAAAGTTTATTCCTGAGGTAAGAAAGATCCAACCCATTGAATTGAATGGAAGAATACACCATATGATAAAGAGAAAAAGGTTAAAACTAAATATATTACCATCATTGGAAGCATGAGAATTTTTTTCCCCATTGGGATTAAGTCTAAGTTGAGTAGAGCTAAATACATTGTATGATTTTACAAGCAAAACATATCTTCATGCTACCACTGTTTTAGTCAATACTTTCTATGATTCTAAACACTACACTGGATATGCATTACCTATTGCCAAAGTCATTGTCAGTCAAGAAAATTCCAATAGCATTTAAGATTAAAATGAAACAATTGTGGAATAAAAAATAAAGCAGGAAGGCTTTGTTAGAAAAGCAATACATCAATTAAAATCGCTGATACATGTTTACAGCAACATCAAAGAATAACCAAGTTTGATGCAATGATTTGAACTTACAAGTGGAATGTCATACAGTGGTCGAATGCTAGTAGGAGAACTTTCAATAGCCCATAAATGCACAGAACCATTACCAGCCCCTGATGCAGCAAGATCACTGCCTCTACATACAGCAACCGAACTTACCCAGGAACATGCTGATAGACAAAACAACAGCACACAAACAATTAGAGGAAAACCAGTGGAAGAACTTCATATTAAAAAGTCAATCTCTTATTCCCTCCATTGAAAAATGCTAGTGTGATAATAATTATAAGAAAATAAAAGGCAAGAAATAATCACCTTGATCACCATTAAAGATGCTTCCATTTTCCTTTTGCTCCAACATAGTGTAATCAGAAGCAAGAGCATGAGCATTCTTCATAATGTACACAGGCTTCTTTTTCTGGAAGGCCCAGACCTCAATATTCCCATCATCTGACCCAGATAAAAATTCATCATTATCAATAAAACAACAACATTCCAGAGACGATGCTGAAGCACGGAATATCAGCCTTGACTCCTCAGGGACCTAGCAGCAGAATGCAAAATGTGAATTGAAGGTTAATATCAAACAAATGATTTGAAAAGGTAAAAACAAACAGGGCTTAAAAATGCTGTGCTTTATTAACTGGTCGAAATCTACTGAGCTGCATTCCAAAATAATTCCAGAATATCAAAACAGAATACAATGAAAACACATATAGATGAGATGCATCGCTTGTCAAAAAATATTGTTCTAGTCAAACTTATTCTTAAATAAATTAACAGAACAGAACACTTCCCTCCTTTGGAGCCCAAGTAAAAGCACCAATGTATTTGAAAGAATGACCATTTTCATTTTCTTTATCACCAGTAAAAGTTCAGTGTCTTTTGAACATTCAAAACAGACAAAAATAAATTTTGTGGAGCATAAAACTAACCTATTGACAAATTATAAACATAATATCAAATGGGAGGAAACCTATTCATGAAACCCAAATGAGGCACATGAATTGTGCTCCTAAATTAATTTGTCTCAACTAGGAGGTAAAATACACATTGAATCTAGGGCTTTGTGCCTGCATGTAAAAATACTTTCAATGACCATGGAGATTCTTCCACCATCCCCACGATTGTCATTACAACTACCAACTACAAAGCTCTATAGCAGCCTCAGAATGATAAAAGAGAGGCCGAATCCCATAAATGGACAGGAATATTATTACAACTAAAAAATAATAAGTACTTCACTTATAGATTACTGTTAATGGCATGGCACCTAAAGATTTGTCTAAATTTATCAATCCAATTACTAAAATACGTTGATTAAATGAGGTTTACAAGCTGGACTGGGTAGATCATTCTTTGAGCCCCATATTCAGAAAAGCTAAAAACTTATGGATTTAACTTAGCCATTCCAAAGCAACATATGTCTTCCAATTTGATACACCACTTCCTATTTCCATGATTGAATAAAAATATGGAGCAAGTCCCCAATTAGTTTTTCCGTTCTAGAGTAAAACAAAATTTAAGGCCGGACCTCAATACACCTATCCTGAACCATTTTCCAAGTGAAATATAATGACATGAATATAAGGAAAGGACATTCAGATGTCTGCATCTCGTTTTTCTCATTAGATTTAAAAACAGCTAGGACTTATGTCTACATAACATATTACAAGAGCTTGCTCTTTCCTAACAAGGAGGGGAGAACTAAAAACCCAAGAAACAAAAGAGTTGGTGTTGCACTGGCAAAATCATTTTAACCCTCTAATATTTGAGTTAACTTTAGACTCTGTAGCTTTGCATTAGTTTTTTTTTTTTTTTTCTACATACATATTTACTTATGTTGTCTGATGGGAAGAGAAGAAGTTACAGTGTAGTAATGATAACAATTTACAGCAATAACATTCAAATAGTTTTTGCATTAGAAAACTAACTTTTCTTTAGTCTTCCGGGTTTCCAAAAAATCAATTTCTATCATTTAGACAAAACAATGATTAACTTTTGTATCAAATTAATAAATATTCATTGAGAAGGCCAAAAATGTTGTCTCACAAATGATAATGAATGAAGCCCCCACTTTTTATAGTTCGTACAAAGTGAATCTCCAGTGTGAAAAAGTTCTGTACCTTAAACAACTGCATGGTCCGATCACGTCCAGTGGCCAATAACCGTTCCTTCCTTAGGCAATCAACAGTTAAAACTTCACTTTGGTGACCAAACAACGTGTTTACATAAGCTCTGTCTTCTACATTCCATACTTTAATAGATCGATCAAATGAACCAGAGAAAAGCTCTGAAGTGCCTTGCCTAAAAGTTAGGCATGACACAGGCCCTTTATGACCTGGAAAGGCCTACCAAATGCACAATCAATAAGTGAAAGTTCAAAAGCTGAAACATAAAAACGTGTGCTATTGACAGCACAATGCCTTCAATAAAATATGAAAACATGAAACAATGCATAAGTTATCTTGGCACACTGGGAGAGCCTACCACCATCCATAAGGCAGAACACTGCAAGCTTATCCCAATTCACACCATGGATGGTGCATGTAAGGTGATTATTGCAAGAGAACTTTTTCACTCTCCTAGTTAAATATGATCCTCTCAATCACAAAAAAAAAAAAAAAAAAAAAAAAAAAAAAAAAAAAGAAAGCGGTTTTTTCAAAACCCAACAAAAAATAAGAAAAA